>CM052077.1:24018992-24226492 GCA_020010945.3 Muscidifurax raptorellus | reverse complement strand
CTCCTCTGGCCTCTGGCTCTATACTCAGATTGTATATACAGATTATATGTACAGCTCGAAATCATAGATTTTTTCTCTCGCAGGCCCGACAATACGACTTTCAGGAAGTTAAGTTTTCTGAACGCGCGCCGACGACGCTCCAAGATTTATATGCGAGAACGATCACTATACGATACGCGTGTCTCTCGAGAAAATCGCAAGTTATCAAATTATTATTCTAAATTTCGGGACGGTCGGCCAATCAGCGAGCATAAACTTATGTAAATTCAATTAGATATTTAACAATTTCAAAAAGCCACTCATATAGCCACGTATATAACAAAATCCATCTAATCATAAAAACCTAATGTTAGTTAATTGACATTAAACTGTATGAACAACCTTACCAATTTCTGATAAAAATAAAAATTTAAGGTCCCTCTACACTTTCGATATAGTACTATATATATATATATATATATATATATATATATATATAGTAAACGAGGAAAAACTACGGTCCCGTTGCTCCATTAAATCTCGGCGAGGAAATGATATTCGGGTTTCAAAAAATTACCAATGTTAGATTATTATGCGTAGATACCGCCAATCCGAGCTCAGGCTGCAATTCTTTAACAATGATCCAGAAAAAATCGTTGAAATTTGCATCTTTATCGGACTTTCGGGTTAACTGTCAACAACAATAAAAAATGCGCATCGGTGAAAAAATCGGCATGTGCATTTAGAGGCCATCATAAAAGAGGTTACACGGTTCTCGTCTCAATAATTTCTGTTATATAAATAATAAATAGTAATTGCAGCCTGAGCTCGGATCCGCGGTATCTACGCATAATAATCTATCATTGGTAATTTTTTGAAACCCGAATATCATTTCCTCGCCGAGATTTAATGGAGCAACGGGACCGTAGTTTTTCTTCATTTACTATATATATATATATATATATCAGTAGTACTATATCGAAAGTGTAGAGGGACCTTAATTTACATAGGATTAAGTGATAGTCACTACACCTATACCGTTCCGAATTAAAAAAAAATATCTCTAGGCGGTGCAAGCGTTTCCCACTTGAGGTACTTACCCGAGTACTTAATATACGTATATATTATAACGATGGCGGATCGATGTTTTCTCGTGCGGGTTATCCAGTGATTATTATCGGCCGCAGTAGCAACAAGTGTGTGCCAGACCCCATTTACCACGCTTGTTTTTGCGGGGCTTCACTATTACGTGTTCGTAGATGAGTGTGTGTGTGTGTGTGTGTGTGTGTGTGTGTGTGTGCACGGAGAGAAAAAATTAATAAAGTCCTGGCCAGATAGGTGCGTACATTATGTTATAAGTGCTAACTGTTGTATTGTACAAATTTTAGTTTTTACTCATTTTTCTTTAAGTGCTTGTATGCAGGACTAAATACTTCTATATTTATAGTTGATAAATTGCTATTGCTCCAAAACTGATGTATACTTAATAACCTCAACGAAGTCTTTCCGAAGCTCGGAAATATTTACCTATGGAAATATAGGTTTATGCAGTATTCACAGAGACTTAATTAAACGACGTTTCTGCCATTGGCACTACCAAAAGTCACTACAATTTCGCACCTATGTGGCAAAGGCCTAAAGATTACATATCGGCTCGCACATCGGTTAGGTAAACTGCTGACAATAAAATCCAGCTGCAGTCATTGCCCAACTTTTTAGGACTGTGTACCTAATTTTCTAGTAATCAATCCCTATACGATTCAAGCTTATATAAGAAAGTTACAATAATGTTATTTAACTATCAAACAATTGATAATTAATAAAGATATAGTAATATAATAAACATACAATCAATTTCTTTCACAAAATAATAAAGAATTTTGTTAAAGAAACTTATTGACATTAGAAAAATGTGGTACTGCAACGGTACGTGTAACGGGTCACACGTGCAATAATACGAACCGTCAAAGTTATAGAGACAGAGAGAGAGAAACAAAGAAATTAATTTAGGTTTAATTTTAATTCTACAAGGATAATATTATGGTAAGTACATTCTAAGTTATTCACAAAGTAATGTATATATTTTAATGTATCAGTGCTTGCAATGTAATACGTTGCTCATATGAGAGATTTGTAGTTTCAATTTTTTGTGAAGGGAAATTCTAACCTCACTTTTTACAGGATTTTCTCGAAGAACTTTGACAGTAGCAAAGGTACGTGCTCACAGCAGAAGAAATTCAAGAAGTGGCGCATGAGGAAGCGGCGCACGAGAAAGAGGCGCACCAGGAGTCATCAGATACCGGCAGGGAAATACAAAAATTAAGATTTTACTTGTAGGCCAGTCAAATTAGCTTTTTTGTAAAGTAAAGTAAATTAACAATAAACAATCAAAGTGTGATTTCAGCATTTTTTTTCGTACACGGACAAAAATATTTCAGAAAAATTACTCTTAAATACAGGATAAAAATTACAGTGAAGTACAGTAAACATGGGACCATCCTCCGTTCTGTAAAATTTTATCATGATTTTCACCGTAAAAATTACAACACCAGGGGCTTAAAATTTATTTTTAATTAAAATCGCATAATAACTATTTTTAATACATAATTTTGTCAGCGTTATATCATTTATCTCTTTAGTAATCATAATAATTAGAATAAAACATATAAATGTAATAAAAAATTGCATAATGCAAATATATCAACAGTCTTTATAGGTTATCTTATACAAACGCGCGGCGGGCTAAGAGGAAACTTCCTTACCGACATATCCGACTCGCCGACTTACCTTCAAAGTAAAAATTACGGGAATGTCACCGTAAAATTTATATGCATCCTCGATAATTTTAACATATTTTCTTAGTAAATATTACATGTTCTGAAATATTACATTGACTTCATGGTAAAATTTAATTTTCGGTAAAATAATTATTCAACACTTAATGATAATAATTATGAAATTCAATTGTAAATATGCCTATAAATCATCATTGCCCCACGTTTAACCTTAATTTAACGGTAAATTTTCTGATACTTTTCTGTCCGTGTATTTACCTCTGCGGCTTGAAAAGTACTGATTTTAGCGGGAAGAGTTTTGAATAAAAGTTGTTCGTTATTGAATTATCTACTTTTAATTAATTACAAAATTAATTTTTAATATTGGTATTTTAGGAAAAGGTTGAACGTAATAGCGCAAAACAGCCTGTCAAATTACGAGGATCTTGCAATTATAGTTTCTGATTTACAGGTACCAATAATTTCAAAAATTTTATTTTGACACTACTGGCATCAGCAGAAAAATTGAACAGTTAGTTGCCGTTGCTTGAATGTGATCAAGAAGAGTTATATTTCAATTACCAGTTTAAAAACCACAAAATTTTAATTAGGGACGCTCCTAGATGCAAAAGTTTATAAAATACCTAATTAACATTATCCCCAGAGACCATATTTTAAGCCTATCGAAATAAAAAAAAGTCCACTGAAAAGCTACTATTTTTATCTAAATTTAGAAGAAAAGCTGGTCCTCTACGAGCATTAGGAGCCAAGATAGGTTTTTTTTATAATAAATCACTGCTCCGTAAATAAACGAGATTTTGTGATTTTTCAAATTTGTAACTGCAGTTAAAGATTTATACTTTTTAGATATATATGAGCCGTTACACTAAAATCAATTATTAATTTTATATTCAGTATTGAAAAAAAGCGATAGCGCAACGGCGGCGGATTTCTCCGCGGGAGACGGATTGGGGGAACCGTCTTCGGAGAAACCGCGCTCACGCTCGAAACTGAAAAACTTACTTCAAATCGTGGCGCTCGGAAAAAAGTATCGTAAATCGGTCAAATTTGATCGTATCTTGCTCTTTTTTTTTAATTCGGGGTAGCGCGAGTAGAAAACAACTTTGTTGTCATTAGATGTAATAAATTCAATTATTTAAACATTACAAATTTTGTTATAGTTTTTAATCGTGTTTTATTGATTAAAAGTCGATCGATTATCCGATTTCGATCAGCTTAAAATATGGTCTCTGGGGATAATGTTAATTAGGCATTTTATAAACTTTTACATCCAGCAGCGTCCCTAATTAAAATTTTGTGGTTTTTTAAAATGGTAATTGAAATATAACTCTTTTCGATCACATTTAAGCAACGGCAACTAAACTGTTCAATTTTTCTGCTAATGCCAGTAGTGTGAAAACAAAAATATTTGAAATTATTGGTACCTGTAAGTCAGAAACTATAATTGCTAGATCCTCGAAATTTGACAGGCTGTTTTGCGCTATTACGTTCCAGCCTTTCCTAAAATACCAATGTAAAAAATTAATTTTTTCAAAAGTTATTAACAATTTTCGATTTTGACAAATTTATTGGTTTTTCTCAATTTGCCAATAAACTAATGCACTTAGAGAGGTGCCCTCGAAGACTTTTTGGTAGATAATTCAATAACGAACAACTTTTATTCAAAACTTTTTCCGCTAAAATCTGTACTTTTCAAGCCGCAGAGGTAAATACGAAAAAAAGTGCTGAAATCACACTTTGATTGTTTATTGTTAATTTACGTTAAAAAATTAGCCGCTGCCATTCTTATATTATCATTCTATATGCTTATCCGAGCCATTTAAGACATCAAACTTACTTGTTAGAATTTTGGGAAAAAACTCCGTCTTTTGGGCTTAATTTGACTGGCCTATTGTACATATTATAATACATAGCCTACATTTATGACAATTCATTCTCGACAAACGAACGCAAATATTTTTTCTTTATTTATTTTAAACTCTAACATAACATGTAATGTTAAAAATATGTTTATAATAAAAAATTGGAAATAAAAAACATAAACTTTATAACTAATGGTTTTTATTATATTATCCGAATTCCGCATATCCACGTTTTTAAAATACATAGATATAGTAATTATTACATGAAGTATTAAAACTCAGTACCTACCTAACCGTTAGAATATAGGTTAGTACTTATTGCTATACAATTTACCCATGTTAGTTAGTAACGATTCCAAAAACTTAGTAGCCGTTGATAGTTTTTTTTTATTTATTTTTTTTTTTTTTATTATTATTATTGGAGAAAGAGGTTGAAGGGAAAAATCTTAATAGACCATGACATGGCCTGAGCCACCGAGGTTTGTGTGTGTGTGTTTTTTTTTTTCCTTATAGAGTGAGAGGTTAAGGGCAAATCCATTATGGACGATATGGCACCGACTGGTACCACCTGTGTGGGACTCTCACCCACTAAACCCTTCGTTTACCGTTAGCTTTTGAGTTCCAACAGCAACCGAATCCTCTCCGTCCTCCTTACCGACCCTAAGTAAGTTGGACCTGGCTCTTTCTCCAATAAGCCCCCCCGCGGTAACACCGTTTGAGTATTGCTTCGCGGGGGAACTTTGAAATTGAAATTTACTTCCCCATGTCTTCTTTTTGTCCAGTCTTCTACACTTGGTATGAGGCGGTGTGTCCACCGACCCTTACTACTAGAGTCCCATCGCTTTTGCCTCTCCGTCATTGTTACTTTCCTAGCGGCATCCCAAATTTCTATCTTGGTTTTGCCGCTGTCTCGTCTTTTTCCTTCGTCGATTGATTTTCTCTCCCTTGCTAATAGGTCTATTGGCGGGAGACCGACAATAACGCAGACCGCCTCGTCCGATACCGTACGGTAAGCAGACGCAACCCTAAGTGCATTTCGCCTGTGCACTGAGGAGAGCTTTCGTCCATATGCCTTCACCAGTACAGCGTCTGCCCATATCGGGGCTCCATACAACATGATTGATGTACTAACGCTTGCCAGTAGTGTTCTGCGATTCTGTGTGGGACCACCCACATTTGGCATCAGCCGCGCCAACACTGCGATAGTTTTTGCGGCTTTCTCTCCTGCTGCTTCCAAGTGCTGTTTAAAGGTCAGCTTTGCGTCTAACGTTATACCTAAATATTTAATAGTCGGTTTAGAGGTAATTTCATGACCGCCTATTCTCAAGGTGATTGTCTCCGTCTTCTTTCTGCTAGATATTAGGATTGCCTCCGTTTTATGGCTTGCAAGCTCCAGATTCGCATTATTTAGCCACTTCTGTATTTTAATGATAGCTTCACTAGCAATTTCAGCTACCTCTTCTTTCTCTTTTGCTACCAACACCAAAGCTATGTCGTCTGCAAATCCTACGATCATTGCTCCTTCTGGTAATTTTAGCTTGAGTACGCCATCGTACATAATGTTCCACAACGATGGGCCCAGTACAGACCCCTGTGGAACTCCCCCGGTAACCTTATAATTCACCGTGCCCTCCTCGGTCTCGTATAAGAGAGTTCTGTCCTTGAGGTAGTCAGACATTATTCTTCTTATATACGGAGGAACTCCTAGTCTCACTAGTGCTTCGTGAATTTTGTACCAATTTGCAGAGTTAAATGCATTTTTAACGTCAAGTGTAACCACCGCGCAGTACTTTTTCGCCCTGCCTTTCCATCTTTTCCCGCTTATGGCTGTCCGTGCTGTATTCACCACTAAGCCGATAGCGTCTAATGTTGAGCGGCACTTACGGAAACCATACTGGTGTTCCGCAAGCCCCTCTGGCCCCTCGGTTTTGTCTTCCATCCTAACGAAGATTATGCGCTCTAATACTTTGCCCTGTGTATCGAGCATGCAGAGCGGTCTGTATGACGACCCTGCTCCAGGTGGTTTGCTACCCTTTGGTAGCAACACAAGCCTTTGCTTTTTCCAGTTTCGTGTAAACGTTCCTTCTGTAAGACAAGTGTTGTACAAGTCTATAAACTCTGCTGGGTGAGCCTGGATGGCATGTTTCAATGCAATATTGGGTATGCCATCAAGTCCTGGAGCCTTATTGTTTCCAACCCTCCTGCAGGCTGATAGTAGCTCCTCCTCCGTAATTAAGGGTATATTATCTACATCTATTTCTTCTACCATAGCACATGGAATGTCCGGCTGATTTGGGAAGAGTGTTGTTACCACCCCGCTCAGTACCTCTGGGCACTTTGGTGGGGGTATGTAACTTCCCTTGATCTTCTTCATGACAATTTTATATGGTCGGCCCCAAGGGGCTTCATTGACCTCATCTTGCAGCTCTCTTAGACATCTTTGTTTACTCTCTCTTATACACCTTTTAAGGTTGCGCTTAGCTTCTTTCATTTTTTCGTTGCAGTTCTCCACCGTATCCATTCCTCTACCGGTTCGGTAGAATTTCTTCCTTGCCCGTTGTTCCAATCTTCTAGCTCGATGGCAAACGCTGCGCGCTTGTTTGATCTTGTCATTCCACCAATATGCTGGTAGCCATCTTTGACTGGACACTTTTCTCGGCATTACCGCGTCGCACGCTTTGGTGAGCTGGCCCGTCATTTGTGCAGCCTTGTCGTCTGCTGATCCCGTCAATTGAATATTGTCAAACATCGTCAAGAATAACTCTTTGTCATACTCTTTGGTTTTCCATTCAGTTCTTGTACTACTGGGATTTGTACAGAATTTCCTATTTGGTCCGCCTAGCTCCATTATTATAGCTAGGTGGTCACTATTTGTGTAGTGATCACTCACGATCCATTTGCTTACCTGTCTTACGAGGCAGTTACTGACAAATGTCAAGTCTATGAATGACTCTGCATCTCGTTTTTTGAACGTGGGGGTGTCGCCTTGATTCAGCAACACCAAGTCTAGTAGCGTGAATGCCTCCAGTAGCACTCGTCCCCGTTTATTGGTTCTGCTACTACCCCACTCGATCGCCCATGCGTTAAAATCTCCTGCTATTATAGCTGGTTTTTTATTCGTAGCATCTTGTACCAGCCGGTCCAGTAGTTGCTGAAACTGCTCTATTGATGCGCTAGGCGGGACGTAACTGTATACATGTATGCCGCCTATTTTCGCTCTTACGAAGCCATTTTCCTTGTTTACCATCTTGCCCTGGAAGGTAAAGTCTTTGCATGCCCAGATTGCGGCTTTACCTGAGGCGTCAGATTCCCAGGATGGTTAATTCAAATCTTTGTACTGCTCACTGACGAGAGCGACATCGAACTTGTGTTCTCGTACAAACTGACAGAGAAGGTCTTGCGCAGTCTCACAATGGTTGAGATTTAGCTGGACTATTCTCATTACCCTTTCCTGATTTTTTTAACCGCTGCTTGGTAGGCTGGGCACAAGTAGCCCGTATCGGTAAACCAAACTGGTATCCGAAGTTCCCAAGTTTGGTTTCTTTGATGTACTATGCATTTTTATTTTTATTTATCTTCCTCTTCCAACTTTAGTCACCTACCTTCCACTGAGCTCTCTCCGCGAAGCTATGCTTCACAGGTGTGAATTCTGGCCTCATGCCCCAGCGCAAGTCTTCCTCAGAAAGCCTCCGGGTAACGAGGCCCCCCCTCTAACCACAATAGGGCCCGTTCCGGGCGCCACCCGGCACTATTGAGATCGTTGGGATTTTCGCCGGATGATAGGGCAGCTAGGACGTGTCGGCGAAACATCCCCGAGCCCCTGTACTTTCCGGCAGCCTGGGAGCGTCAGAACCCAGTTTGTCTCGTATCCTTTCCCTTCAGCAGCCGAAGTCGAGTCGGACTGCGGCAATCGGCGAGCGCCTGCTTAGTCATAACCCTAAGATCAAACCTTGTTTCCGGTAGTGACAGATCTTCAATAAGCTGCTTGGTGCGCGGGAGATATTTTATTTCTCTCCTACCCTCTGTTTGCAGCACTACGTACGTAGTACTATGCGCTTACAGCGAGCGTTCCTCTATCCGCCACCCGAGGACGCGCCACATGGGGTGCAGCCCCCCCCCCCCCCCCTCGTGGTGTTTGTATGTATGTTTTTCTTTACAACATTCTGAAACCATTTTGGCTTTTAATGATTGTACTAGACTAGAATAGCGGACACATACATTACTATTATTACTAGGATGAAAGTTGATTGAAAGTGCTAAAATCCTTGAGTTTTTACAAAACTAGAATTTCAAGAGCGCGCATCGATAGTAACTACCTATAGAAGACGTTCAAAAAACTATCTTAATACTAAATATATAATTTTGTGTATAATAAATAAAATAACGTAACAAAGTAACAAAACCAATGTGTGAAACAACCTTGATAAATGTTTATTTCAACTAGTAATGATGAATTCTGTATTCGTTATTAAGCACGCTTATTCTAATAATAATTCCCCACATCATATGCATGTACGAGCATCTATCAGCAATTTTTCAGTAAGTACATCCTAATAGACTTCGATGTAGGACGCTCGTTCCTGAAATTACTGATTTGATGTATGTAGGAAATCATTTGAAAATTACTTTTATCAACAGTGAATAGTATATTATTCCAAAATGTTAACAATCTATTTTGTATGCCATTCTTCTTTATGTTATATTTGTCGCAACATAATCTCTTATTATTATTTTCATATTTCTTGTATGTATATTCTTTAAGGTATTTGTTAGTCTATTAAAAAATTTTATCGCCATAATATAACTATTCTTATTACTGATTGTTTTGTAGTATTTAGTATTCTGAATTTTTTGTATCTTGTTACACTGTCTGAGTTTGAGTATATTGATTCAGTACTTCTCGAATTTAAAACGGCTGGCAAAAATGTGTAACACTGGAAAAATATTTTGTTCCGCCTTTGTTTCATATTCAGAAAGTTGTAAAGAACCGAAAAATGAGGTCCGGTAGGTGTGCCTTTTAAAAAACTTTTGTATATTTTGAATGGGGTTAAAACATTTTTCCCGCAGAAATGCTCTTATAATCGTTAACGATCTGCCTTCCATATTATATATACATGCATAAATAATTCGTACATATATGGCAGCTGTATCGCATGTTCTTTTTTCCTTTTCTTGCGCATTTCACGATGCATTATGATAATGTATTCGTCGGTGAATATTGATGCCGCGGCGATGATGTGACTAAATTTTCTATTTTCGAGCGCGCTACGTCGCCTACACAGTATAGGTGTCATTATAATACTTATGGAACACCGCACACAAAAAAGTTGGACGAGGGGGGGGGGGGGGGAGACAGCCGCACGCGGCGCAATAAGTACAAGTATTTGCCTTGGTATTTACTAAGTACAACTTGCATCTAGCGCGATCTGTGTCCAGTTCATGTAATGTATGGTGGGTCGAATGCATAATTGCATACAAACTTATATGGGCGATTAATATTAAATTATTTTATTGTGAGTTATTGGATTATTTAACAGTGTAAATTAAGTTAAGCTACATCGAGGAAATATTTTTTTAAATTAAATAAAAATACTTACAGGTAATGAAAGAGACAGTGTTAGATTTGCAGTAAATGAAAAATGTCATTCTGTCTCTTTTGCATCTGCGAGACTACGTGGGCTCAATGGATTTTGGTATTAGTTTTTCTAATGAATTCGAAAAATGCTGGGCTTAAAATAAAAAGAAAAAATATACCAATAAAGCAATAAACATATACCATTAAACAGCTTAGTCTATCTATACTTATAAATAACGCGAACGTATTATTTTTTGTATGCGGGTATTGTTTTTTTTTCAACTTTTTGATTCTTCACCGCCTAAGAGCTAATGCAGTTGCCCGACCATTTAGTACGAAAATTTTCTACGGCTATTGCTGCGATCATATTTGCCTTGGTATAGAACAACAACACGAGCCGTGGCCAGTTTCGGAAACCTAGGTAGGGTGATGGGCTACAGATACTTACATTACAGTATATCTATAGCTATTGATTTTCATCTAGCGGCACCAGCAAAGTTACTGTTAGGTTGTAAACCCTAGGTAAGGTGATGTATTTTATGCACGAAGTGAATACTGCTGTTACTGCAGAGAGCAATGCGCTGCAGAAAATAAATATATGTACATCTATACCTACATAGAAGAGGGAAATAAAGTGGGGGGGGGGCGTTGTCGCGATTTCGCGCATTCTAACCTTGGATTTAATGCGCGCTGCCTATCCACTTCAACGGACGTCGAGTCTCCCTCTCTCTCTCTCTCTCTCTCTGTCTGTCTCTCTCTCTCTCTCTCTCTCTCTCTCTCTCTCTCTCTCTCTGTCTCTCGCTATCTCTCTCTCTCTCTCTCTCTCTCTCTCTCTCTCTCTCTCTCTCTCTCTCTCTCTCTCCCTCCATCAAGCGCTCGATCTAGTATGCAACGGCGATCGGCATTCCGCAAGCCGCTCCATCGCGCGGACTTGCTCGGTGCAGTCTTTCGCGGCTATGTATCTCTCAATTCGTCCAACGGCCACAATGGTGATTCGTGGCACTTTCATGTGGCCGCCTACACCAAAGTCTTTTTTACGTATTTTGAGCCGCTGAATCCGAAAAACTGTGGTGTTTTTGCCGTAGCATGTGCAATTAATTGTTATTAACAACTTTCATCAAGAAATTGTTATTTTTAATAAAAATGACAATTTATTCTTTGTCATTTTTTCTTGGCAAAGATTTTTCTAAGTTAATTAGCACATTCTAAACACAAAACAATTACATACTATTTTTCGTAAAACGCTTTTTTTTCGAGATAAATGCGTTTGAAGATCGAAAAATCCAGTCATGTAATTCAGCCGCTCATTTATCTCGGAAAGAAAGCGTTTTACAAAAAATTTTGTGTGATTGTTTTGTGTTTAGAATGTTCTAATTAACTTAGAAAGTCTTTGCCAAGAAAAAAATATTAAAAATAACAATTCGTTGATGAAAATTGTTAATAACAATTAATTGCACATGCTACGGATAAAGCACCCAAGTTTTTTTGATTCAGCGGCTCAAAATGCATAAAATGACTTTGGTGGAGGCGGCCACACGAAAGTGCTACGGATCGCCATTGTGACCGCTGGACAAGGGCACTTTTCTCTCGTTGCTCGGCTCTATACGACGTTATCGCTTGTGTGTTACGTAGCAGCTATATATATATATATATATATATATATATATATATATATATATATATATATATATATTAGGGTGGCGCTTATTTCCCAAAGTGCTTGAATACCGGCTCCCGTTTCGGGAATCACTTGCATTTACCAAAACGATGAATTGAGCAATAAAATGTGATTTAGCAAATGTTTAACCCGCTTCACTTTTCAAAAAACATGATTTTTTCGCTCCTACGTATTTAATGCTGTAGCATTCAAGGATAGTCAAACGTCAATTTCCAACATGTAAGATATGTTTTCGATGTATTTTTTCACGTAGAATACGATGGCGCTGTTGCTTTTATCATAAAAGATAAGCTAAAAACGCTAGGCGCATAAAATTGTGTTTTTTAGTGTTGTTCAGTGATTTTTGGCCCCTACTGCTTTAAGGTTATGTTTTATGATAAAAGCAACAGCGCCATCGTATTCTACGTGAAAAAATACATCGAAAACATATCTTACATATTGGAAATTGACGTTTGACTATCCTTGAATGCTACAGCATTAAATACGTAGGAGCGAAAAAAACATGTTTTTTGAAAAGTGAAACGGGTTAAACACTTGCAAATCACATTTTACTGCTGAATTCATCATTTTTGGGTAAATGCAAGTGATTCCCGAAATGGGAGCCGGTAATCAAGCACTTTGGGAAATAAGCGCCACCCTAATATATAAATATATATATATATGTGGCACTTGCGAGATATAGGCTATCGGCTGTACGAGAGAGTAAATAGATTATGAGTAAATAGGCAGCATTTTTTCATAGACGATACTCAAGATGTAAACGAGAAATATAGGAGGTCGCAAGATTTCCCGATAATATAGATATATAAAGCAAGATACTAACTGCTCTATACCAAACCTATTGATATACCAATCGCAGAACAAAATACTAATAAAAGGAAAGATGTCCGAAAAACAACAGTATTAATTAAGCAATTCTGCAGTTAATCCTATGCCTAATAATTTGACCTCGGATTTGATTTGATTGTTTCATGAAATTTGAAAGATAAGTGGTCAGTTCTGTAACGCGAAAAAAATTACTTTCCTATGAATAACCGCGCAAGATCTTCAAATAAATAGATATAGGCAATAAAATCTTCGAAGCCTGTTTTGTAAAAGTTACGACGAAATTACCCACATATGTGTGTGTGTGTGTGCGTGCGTGCGTGTGTGTGTGTGTGTGTGTGTCTGCGTGTGCGCGAGCGTGTGTGTAATATTCTTCTAGGCTGTTTTATCGCGTCGTACCGGTGCATCTCCTACAGTAACACTATCTATAGCTCCCGTCCGCGCGCATAATGTAGCGCCGCGCGCTTATTTCGGTTCAGCCACTGCAGTCACTACCTACACACTGTACATTCGAATCGATTCAATGGCGTAAAGGGTCGAGGTACGCCAAGTAGGTCGGCTGCGTGTTACTACTGCTGCAGCACAACGACGCCAGCGACGTCGCGCGAGCGCGCGTGCGTGCGTGCGTGCGTGCGTGCGTGCGCGTGTGAATGTGTGTGTGTGTGGGTGTGTGTTGTCGTACTCGATGGACTCTCTTTCTCTCAGATCGAAAATCGAGCGATACCCCCGATGAGGCGCGTTGATGCGAGCGAATCGGCGCTAAATGTAACTACGAATCTGCGGAGATTCCGAAGGCAAGGCGGCAAAGCCGAAGGACATGCAGGCCCATCGCGGACCGAAGGACATGCAGGCCCATCGCGAGGGTGGCCCAGCGCCGCTGCAAATGCACCGAGCCCGAAAATGTCCGTTCCAACTAAATTACCGCGGATCTGCCTTACTTGCGATGACGCCATGTAATTCCATTTTCTCTTCTGATTTTAGCAACCATCGACATCGAAGCCTCAAATAGTGACCGCCGCCGCCGCCGCCGCCGTCATCGTCGGAGAGGACGTAGCCAACAGCCGCAGCACAGCTTTCACCTGCGAAAGGCAGCCCGCAGCTTCCGAAACAGAGAGAAACGAGACAAAGAGCTAGCCAGCGAGAAGAGCAAGGGCCGCCAAGCTGTCCGGTCACCCCGTGCGGCGAGCACGCAAGGCCTCCAAGACGTCGACCCCGTCGGTCATCAAGTTATCCGGGGCTGGCAGTGGCGGCGGCTGCTGCAAGTCAGCTGCTGTGGAGCAGGTCTCCCCGGGCCCCGAACATGAGCCGCCGCCGGCCAGCCTCGAGCCAGCAGCAGCACCGCCACCAACAGCTGCGGCCAGTCCCGAGAACGAGACCGCAAGCGTCAAGCTGCTGCGCGAACAGCCGGCGGGCCTCGATGAGACCGTCTCGGGTCTGCTGCTCTCCCAGGAGCTTGCGACTCTCAGGCCCCTGGCTGGCAGTGGTAAGCCGCCTGCTCCCAAGAGCGTCAGCCAGCAGAGCCTGGCCCACCTCTCGCCCATACCCACCTATCCGAACAGCTGCCGGGCCAACGTGCCGGCTAGTATCTATCCTCTGTCAGCGGCCCCCAAGATGCAGGTGCTCGCCGAGGCGGCCAGTCGCGAGGCCGAGCTCCAGGCCAAGTCCCAACAGCCGCAGCAGAAGCTGAGACGCATCGGAGCCAAACAGGCAGCTGGCACCGCAGTCGCCGCTGTGAACAAGAAGCAGTCGGCGGGCTCGCCGATGCCGCGAATACACACCCTGAGCAAAGCCCAGGTGGCCGGGGTCAACCAGCTCACGAGCAAGCAGGCTTTTGCTGGCCAGAAAATTGTCTCTCAGCAGCAGAACCTCCTAAACCACAAGATCCAGCAAACCGGCAGCCCGCAGAAAGCGCTGCCGCAATCCGCCGCCGTCGCTGTGACGGCGACTGCAACCCCCTCGCCTGCATCCCAGAACCACCTGCAGCAGATCTTCAAGCACATGCAGCAAAAGCAACAGAAACAGCAGAAATCCATAGCCAATGCCAATGTACTCAAAAGCAGCAGCTTGCCCAACATCCCGAACATGGCCAAGTTTCCGGCCAACTCGAACCTCGTTATCGCTGGCAAGCAGCAGCAGCAGCAGCAGCAGCCGCTGCCACCGCCGCCGCCGCCGCCTCCTCCTCCTCCTCCTCCTCTGCAACCGGTACAACAGTCGCAGCAACAAACTAGCGCGCCGGCTGCTCTGCAGCAGCTCCAGAAGAATCAAAGCACAGTCATCGCGAGGGCTCAGCAACTCATCAACGCCAAATCCCAGCAGCTTGTTGCCAAGCCGCAATCGACTGCTACTCCTACAAAGATTCAACAACAACTGGCCAAGGCGCAACAGCACCTTACCAAGTTGCAGCAACAGCAACTGTCCAATGCCAAGTTACAACAGCAGCAGCACATGTTGCTTAAAATTGCTGCGCAAAACAAGAGCTCGCCATCGGGAGGCGCTAAAAACACCCCGTCGAAAGCAACGAGTACAGCGATGAAGGCGACAAACCAGCAACCACAGCAAACTGTCATCCAGCAGCCCGTGCAACGAAATCAAATTATGGCTCAGAATTTGGCAATAGCTCAGCAGCAACAGCAGCAACAACAACAGCAGCAGCAGCAGCAGCAACAACAACAGCAGCAGCAACAGCCAATCCAACCACAAATACAACACCAGCATATCGTTGTAGGCCCTCAAAATACCCAGAAACAGCCCGGTTGCATCAAGACAATCGCGCCTCAAAAGTCCGGCCAGAAAAATCACGCAGCAAAAAATGCTAACATCAAAACCTCTCTCAATACGAATATGAGTACAATGAAGGCTAATGCTAATCTTCCTACGACGCCACCAACGAATCCACCGACAGTCAACTCTATGCAGCAAAAAAGTGGCGTCAAGACGATACTGCCCCAACAGACGGGTGGAATTGCTGGCGCTGGCACTTCAGCGAGTGCCCCAATGCACAGAGTTGCCGGTCAACCAGTGAAAATCCAGCCACAACCTTTGCAACTACAAAAACAGGTTATTATGGCCACGCCTGTTGCCCATCACAATCCGGCTATTAGGCCGCAACCCGGACAAATTAAAACTTTGATGTCCGCTAATGTTGCCGATCCCTATAAAGAAAATAAACTAAAGTGAGTCCATCTCTCTTTTACCGAGTTTATTATTAATGATGATTTCTAGATTTTGAATAATCGTTTTGAAACTGTAATAAACAATTTCATTCTAGAATTGAAATTAAAGCAGAGCTCAAGCAAGAGAATGAAACGTCAACATTGGCACCGCCATCTCAGATTTCTCAGTCACCACAACGAAGGTTGCCTCTTCCATACGAGGTAATTGAAAATAAGCTATATACGATTTCTTCAATATTTTTCGATTATTATTTTTCTCTGCACGAATGTGTTCCGTTCGATTGCATCTTTTACTAAACTTACAAATACGCCCGCATGTTTGGTTTGAACAATTTCCTTGTGTTATTGTAGTGTCTCCAGTTTGTTCTCCAAGATCACAACTATGGTGCTCCACCCCCGCGGACACCACCGCCACAATCACCTCCTCCGCACCCAAAACAACAGCCTATCAATGGAGCTGGAAACTCATGCATAACTACTCAACACTCTTACATTTTCAACCAAGGTAAGACATTAAGGAAAAGTAATAAAGCTGAATAAAAGTTTCTTCTGAACGCCGTGAATTCATCAAAACACTAATTCTAGAACTTGGCGATGCTTTGTGCGTTCCAGCTGCAAGCAACAAGACGGTAGAAGATGATGCCGGAAGTGCCATAAGCAGCGAGACGGGACGAGAAGTTGAACCAGAGGGAGAAGAAACTGAGACTGCTCCAGAGGGTGAAGGCGATGATGAGGATAGCGTTACTCGTTGCATATGGTAAATTTCTTAAACTTGCAACAATACTAGTAATAAGCTCATTTAAACTATTATGGGTTATGTTTTATTCAGCGATTTCGAGCACGATGATGGTTACATGATCTGCTGCGACAGATGTCTGTAAGTGTCATCAAAAACGTTTACATTTATCAAATAATTTGTAAACAAAGATACTAAATTACAAACATCTCATTGACTTGTAGTGTGTGGCAACACGTAGACTGCATGGGCATCGATCGAGCCAACATTCCTGACGAATACTTATGTGAAGTATGCAGACCTCGTCGAGTGGACCGGGCACGCGCACGTGCTTTGCAAATGCGTAAGCGAGAGGAACTATTGAACTCTGACACGACATCGGACAGCTCATCGACAAGTTCAGCTGATACAGACGTCGCTCGTAACACTCCTGCCAAGAATCGAAAGGCTTCACAGCATCAACAGCAATCCGCTCCACGAAGAAAATCCGATCCTCCACCTCAAGTGCGCCGCCTGAACAATAACAATAATAACAATAACAATAATGTAGCCAAGAGGCAAAGGCGAGATACGCATCCACGGCAAACGAGTACGGCTAGAGGTAAAAAAGAGTCGACAATTACGACGACAGTAGCAGCAACCACGACAAACGCGACAACGCAGGCGACGAAGCAGCAGCAGCGTGGAGGAGGGCCTGGCAAAAGAAAGACCAAAAGACGAACAAGTCTAGATGACAAAGAAGACGAAACACTGGACTCTTGGGGTTCTAATATGGCTCCATTACGGCAATGGATTGAAAGATATGAAGAGGCCGTTACCAATCATTACAGTCCGGAACTGAGAGCGAGGATATCGAGTATTAAGGTCAACGGAACGCATAATGATCTACGACAAAGTAATATCGGTACCGCAGCCACTGGCAAGTGTCGCTTAAATGTACAGAGCAATAGTCTTCGAGTAAGTATAAAACTATCCTACACTAAAAAGGGAGGGATCATTACATTTTTTCTATGATAGGTGTCGACTAGCCGATAAGATTACTCACGTGGCTAGTAATTCGATAGAAATAGATGTTATTTCTAACCTAAAAATTATTGATACAAAATAAGGCTAGCGGAGCGCTCATTGCCCTTGCTCAACTAATAAATTTTTTCCTTTTTGTTTTAGATATAAACTTCACCATATTATATTGTTTTCTATTCTTCAGATCCAAAAAAAGAAATTGTTGAGATTTTACATGCATTTATATGATTTTATATACATTTTTTTAGTGATACACAATATAATAACGTGTAAAGTAGAACATCGTAAAAATTTTCAAAACGAAAACGTCAAATAAAAAGACATAATTTATCGATAATGCCATTTGAAAGGCTTTTGAAGTAATGAATTACGTATTTTGTATGGATTTTCTTTAGTTCGTCGTTTCAGTTTTGTAAAAATTATGATTATTCAATCTTTAGGAGGATCCTATTTCGAGAATAATTTTAACATATTTACGTTTGATTTTAGTTCCTGGTAGCTACGATATATTTACCGCCAAACACACCTGTGGTCGAACTGCGTGGAAAGTATATGCTAAGTACACAGCATAGACCATCGCATCCGCAGGGCCGTCAGCACGCACAGCGACCTGGTCCATTCGTCTTTTTCTACCGACTTCCGCGTGACGGTACGGAAGTTTGTGTCGATACACGAACTTATGGCAATGACGCGCGCTTCGTTCGTCGCAGTTGTAAACCCAACGCCGAGGTAAAACACTGCCTCGAGAAGGGGACACTTCATCTTTATATCGTGACAAGTGTTGCTATAGAGAAAAATGCTGAAATTACAATTAAACACGATCAACACGACCTCATGCAGTCGCCTAATTCCAATAACTCGGGCATACCGATCATGTGCGCCTGCAACAATCCGAAAGATTGCCAAATAGTCTCTTTGGCTGCTACATCTACACTTACTAATAAAAAAGGAAGCAACGGTCCTCTTGCTGAAAATGCCGAGTAAGTTTATTATTGCACATTATTCGTGATGCTTTTTTTAGGGTTACATATACCAGACTGAATCTTATTACTATCTTATTATTTTATTTTTCATGTGAACGTAGCGTTTTTCAATTGTCTGCAATATAATATTTTTAATAAATTGGAATTAATTACAAAAAATAAGAAATGTACTTACGTGTCTGCGTTTACTTTGTACAGTGGACGAGAGAGAAGACGGCGAGGCAGAAGAAACACCGTGAGCGAAGACACTAATGACAGTTCGACATCGACTGCAACGCCTTCATCGACGATTAACATTACAGCAGCTCAAACAACCACAGTTGTTGCAGCAATTACGCCAACACAGGTAGCGCCCAAGAAGGCCGTCACTATAAACACCAACGTAACAGTCAAAGAAATTGGAAGTGTTGGTAGTAGTGTTATTAACAGCAGCATTAACAATGGCGACAAAAATACTAGCTCTACCAGTTCTCCTACAGTACTTCGACAGGCTGTAAAAGAAGAGCAATCACAATCTACAGCAGTAGTAGCAGTAACAACGGTAGCAACAGCAGCAGCAACAGCAGCAGTAGTAGCAACAGTATCAACACCACCATCTCAACCCTCACCTACACCGAGCCAAACGTCCAACAGATCGGTGCCGACGACATCTGCTCCTTCAACTACGACGCAAGTAACAAATACCGAACTTAAGAAGGACAAAAAGAAAATGACGCGCGAAGAGCGCAAAATGGAGGCAATCATGAAAGCGTTCGAACGTTTGGAAAAAGCCGAGCAACGTAAACAGGAAGTACAAGCGCGGAACGCTCAACGCAAAGAGTCTGGAGGTGCACACAGCGACAACGATGATGGTGCTGGACATGCCAGTTCTAAATCTAAACAACGTGATCAACATCAGCCATCGGACAAAGGACCACGTCGAAAGCGGAGAAAGGGTCGGACTAGGTCCACCAGCGGTTCACAGTCTCATGGAACGCGTAGAACACGACTTAACTCAGCAGAGTCCGACCTAACTTCTGGCGATGAAAGTAATTCCATGCAATCACCACCACCTCTTGCCAGTCAGAATTGTTCGTATTCGTTACGTGTGCATAGTGGTAAAGAGAGCAATAACGGCATGGCTGTTAACTCGGCCGGCGCTCAGACAGGCATCCCTTCGGCTGCAGGTCTTCTGCTAGCTCTGGCCAACTCGAGCACGATTGGTTCAAACTCACCGCCTCAACAGCACCAACCACAGCAGCCAACGCCAGTTAAAAGTCCGAGTGGCGATAGTGGTGGAAGCAGCAGCTCCCAGAGCTCGACACCGTCAACTCCATTATCCTCAGCTTGCTTACTAGTAGCAGCAGCAGTAGGACCTTTAGCTCCAGGTTTCAAGTTTCCTAAAACAAAGAAACTCCTGATGAATGAGTGGCTGAAGGAGGCACCCGAGCCGCAAGGACAAAGCTCCGAAGCGCGGGCCGGTTCGGAGTTTGCCGAACAATCATCCGCTGAATTCCTGTCGCAGAACTATGCTGCTAAAGGCTTAGCGACCCTCGTACAGGCGGCTCATTCAGTTGCGGGAATCTGTGATTCGCCGCCGCAGCGTTCAGCGGCTAGACAAGCCGCTGCTACTCCTACGCCTCCCACTCTATCGACCGGCTCAGCAAAAAAACGTTGGCTGCGGCAAGCCATTTCCGAAGAGTGCGACTCACCTAACAGCAGCCGACCTGACAGTCCGCCCAGCGAGATGCTTGCTCCTCCCAAGAAGCGCAGGATTGCCCGGGAGAGCCTCTCCTCGGATAACTACACGCCGCCGACCACACCGACCATGATGCAGCAAGAACACGGTCCTATGCATCGGCCATCCATCAATGAGGTACATAAGCGATCATTTATCCCTCAAATCATCAATCGACTTCCAATACCCCTCACTTCTTTTTTGGACAATTTTTAAACAGACCTATTCATTTTTACGCTAAAATTAAATATAATGGGTAAACACCGCTAGGCTTGCCCTTGTATGCAAACGTATTCAAGCTTATACAGATTTGATGAAATTAACGTTTCCTTCCACCTTTGCGGTTTTTAACACGTTCGCTGCGTAAACGCTTATTTTTCTTATATTACTATGCGTTATGGTGACTTAATTATAGTAAATTTTAGTACCTACTAAATACATTTTTTCTTTGTAAAATTTTAAGCACATCGTTTAATTAAGATTCACAATCTTTACAAAATGTTCTGATGCTTTCGTTTATGTTACAGCTTTTATAGATGACAATCCAAGGTTTTTAAATTTTTCTTAAACTCTTCTCTTTTATCAACGAAGATACTGCTCATTCTTAAAAAATGTAATTGCAAATTGTTTTTATAATTTGTTGTCTTAATTAGCAAAGTAATAAGGGTAATTTTTTGTAATCGTGCACATATGTAAGTAGAAATGCAAAAATATTCGATAAGAAAAATAATATTCCAAAATTTAGTTAAAAACAAAAAAAAGTATATTGAGTTACATAGTTCACTCAATTCGCAGCGAACATGTTCAACAATAACTGTCAAAAGTTTTAGTTTAAAAATTTCATTCACTGCATAAGTGACATAAATCATTCAAGACTTCAATGGATAATATCATTTAAAAAAATGTTGTGCATGAAATGTATTTTCACTTTTCAACAAAATAATACACATATGGTATACATAACCTATATATTAATGTTTGTTTAAAACAGTATTTAAGTACCGAATCTTTAATTGTAATAAAAATATTTTTTTGACAAACATTGATTTACTTTTTCACTAATTGTTGCACTGTAATAAAGGCTGAGTAATCTGAAATATTTTTTATTCTTACTTACAGGATGATTTTGTTGAGCATATGCCATCACCTAGCACAGAAGACCTTGGATCGCAAAATGAATATGATTCGGATCAAATAAAGGACGAAATTAAAATTAAATACTCTATGATCGATGAGGTTGATCGAAAATGTAAAGCAAACAGTCCAATTTCTCTTAATTCTGTAGTAATAAAAGAAGAAGGGCAATCTTCGTTAGCATTCAAAGTAAAAGAAGAATCAAAGTCTGAAGATGAAGATTCCTCTGTAAATAATATTAAAAGTAGTTTAAAGTCTGAAAAGGAGATCATTAAAATTGAATGTGAATTGGAAACTAAAGCCCTGATACAAATCAAAAGTGAACCTCATATTGTCAATGAAACATCTAAAACTGAAAAGAAAATTATCAAATTTGAAGAAATAATCGAAAAAGGTACTGTCGAGATAGTGGATCAAAATGAACAAGATATAGAAACTGATGAACTAAGCTCTCCAATTGCAACAATGGAATCAGATGCTGAATTAAAAAAACGAGTAGCAGAATTGCGGTTAGAATTTGGTGGAGGTATCGCAGATCTTACCAATCTCTGTGATGAAGCGAATAAATCTTTCGAAGATCAATCTCATCTTGTGCACGTAAAACGTGAGGAAGATAGCGCTGTGATTGACGAATTCGATGTAGAAGCTCAAATGAAACAGATTACTGGTGACGATGGCGATGATTACAAAGAAAAAGTTGATAACAATTTAGAAAGAGATAAAAGTATGGATGGTATCGAAGGACTTATGGAGAGTTCAAAAGAAGATTCAGAATCTGAGCCAGAAAATCAGGATATGGACGATTTTAGAGATTGTCACAAACTATTGGAAAAATCTAACGAAAAACTAAAAAATTGCAATGATTCGGAAGAAAGAGTTTTTAAAGAATTTGAGTATAAAAACAGCAATCTGTCTGTTAAAGAACAATTTGACGTAACAGAACAATCTTCATTAGCCAATACCAAAGTTCTGGAAATAGACACTCAATTATCTCATTTAAAGAACAAGGAGTCCTTGGGTTCAATAACAAAACAATTGGAAAACTTCGATAATTTGGACACCTTAAAAGAGGTTAATCAAATCCAAGATAGTGAATCTAAAAAGCAAGAATATAAATCAACAGCTATGATTCCTACTCCTGAGGAATCTATGATGGAGCTTGATTCAATGGAATTGCCCTCAGAAGATATCCCTGAGGAGCCAGCTAAGATTTTTCCCTCGATCCCACCATTAAGCGAAAGAATACGTAAAAAAGTTGATAATAATCCAGCTCCAAAATCCAAATTGGAAATTGAGGCTTCAATTATCGAATCATCATTAGACATGGAAGTTGTGGGTAATATTCAAGATGGTCAAGAAAAAAAGATGACCACGGCTTTGCAAGAGTTGTTACAGGTTAAGATTGAGCCTGAAACTGAGCCAACATCGGAACCTATAAATAAAAACGTAATAGAAAGTAGGATAAGTGCGACATTAGAAACTAATCCAGTGAAACAGATTTTAATAGAAGAAACGGTCGATGCATGCCTAGTGACACCACCACCTTTAGCATATGATCAAATCAGCAGGAACGTAGTTCCTATAGTAATGAAATTAGATCATCCAGCTTCTGAACCTGTAAAAGATCCAAGATTAAAGGATCCTAGAACTGTTGTGCCAAATAAAATTACTGCACCAGCATCAACAAAACCGGAAGGTCCACCTCCTGTTAAACGAAAGGTAAATTTATGTTTATCAAGCTAAAGTTAATATATCCAAATAAACTCAAAAATATAAATGAGATAAAATGTTATTTTAGCTCTCTATATCAGAATATCGTAAGCGTAAGCAGCAGTCGACGGATACGCCATCGGAGCCTGAAAACGCCGATACGACAATGGAGGGAAAAAGCGCTAGCCGGGGCCGCTCTGACAGTGCGAGTAGTGGTACCTCTAGCCTTAGCTCGGACGACGAAAGTACAACCAAAGCTCCCCTTGATATACCTAGCCTTAATACTTTACCCATGTTCGCTAATGCGGACGGCGATGAAAAGAAAGGTAATATATTTGTGTATAATGCTGCTTAAGGTCTTTTTGACCGTAACATTAGAATCAGTGAATTATAAATTATCATAATATATATCCATAAACTGCGGGTGTTTTTAAATTTGATTAGTAACATTCAAATATCTTAACAGCTGCTGAAGAGGGTGTTATAGGTTGGTCAGCCGCGCCAACACTAGTCGAACGACAAAGAGAAAATCTCACGGAAAGACTAAAGCGTGAATTTGGATTATTTTTGAATGATGACGAAGAGGAAAGAGCCCGCAAGCAAGGTAAACAATTAGCTTATTACGATAATTTATTAACGATTAATAATTGTTTAAAATAAAAAATTAGTATTTATAATTACAAAACATTCAAAAATAAATATTTTCGACTAATTAAAGTTGTTTGTACAGTTACTTTTTGTTGATAAAGATGTGGGTTTTGATTATCAAGGAAGTGTTTCTTTTAATTAGAATACCACTAGTTTCCGTACAAATATTTGTGTATTATTATCTTTATATCCGAGGCATTTTATTTTTAGCGAGTTTTCTGTTTTGTATTTTTCATTAAAAGCTAAATTATTTTAATCGTTATACTCATTTAAATTAAGTATAATAAATACATTGTTTTCTTTGCAGGTTTGAGCGGCGAAGCCCTTATAAAATCAGCTGGTATTAGTGGAGCTGTTGGTAGCGCTGTGGTTAACAGTAGCACTGTTTATCCCGTGGCGCAGTTACCGCCTCAGGTCTATATTCCACCACCAGGCTCCGCTTCAGTGCACTATACGCAATATCCCACTGTTAAACCAAGTGCTACAGCGCCCGTGTTGCAATACCCAAACTATTCGGTACCACCGCCTCCGCTTGGACCTGTCAGTTACCCACCACCGGCTATTAACAAGCCTCCAACGGCGATACCTCCCACGTCGGCGATTACCAATCCGCAGCAACAGCAGCCGTTCACGGCGCCCCAAGCGCCTCCGGGCTCCAACCCCTATCCACCAGCGCAATTTCCAGCCACAGTAACGGTGCCACCTCCGCCTGTTCCTCCGCCTGTGCCTGTGCCGCCACCAGCTAGTACAACTGTTTCTGTATCACGTTTTCCAACAGTGACTTCCTGTCCGAATCCGGTGCCAATTGGAGTCAGTACGGTACAACCTGTCGTCGCGTACCCTTTGCCACCCCCTCCATCTCAAGCTGCTACTCATGGAACCTTCTATAGCCATCCGGCTCCAAGATCTTAATTCGCCTCCTTTATAACTTCATCTCCTTTTGACGTGCTCCACTATTAGCAGCCCCCTCGGCCTATAATCGCACTTTTCTCATCCATCTTAAATCGCAACAGCAACTTAATACAACAAGTGCACCCAGATGTAATTCGATCTCTCAAGTGCTAGTGGCACAGTTGACCTCATTTCAATGACAGATTACAAAAGATATAAGATCTAATCAAACTTTTGTAATACAGAGCTGTGTAATGGTACACAGATGCACTTGTAAATAGACGACATACATTCTCGCGTAATGTAATACGATAAAAAGTAAGGTATTTGTCTATAATCAATCTCTTACTATAGGCCATCACATTTAGAGTTGCTCAATATCGTAGGTTAAGCGAGGGACCGTACTGTATTAGCTTGTTCCTTCATTATGATTATAATCTTATCACAATCATCCAAGTTTTTTTTACATTTTTTCTGTAAAAAGTTCTTAATATAAAATAAGTTAAATATGAATGTGCATAAGACTGCACTCCGTGAAACGATTGTCCTCAAAGAGGCTTCAAAATTACCAATTTTAATACAGTTAACAAGTATAATGTAGCGTGGAATTTTAATCATAATCATCGTAAATATAATTATGATCTATTATTTATATTTAAAATATTCGAGCATTGGTGCTTCAAAGAAAAATGTTTGATTTTTGTACTTGTTACTATTAAGTTGCCTTACGGTTTTCGGTCTCTGCGTTAAGGATTACAATTTACTTGATATAAATATCAAGAAAAAATTGTTGTTCTATTTTTTTACTTTTTATAAATATCGATTATAGGTGTTAGGCAATATTCTCTGCCGGGTTGAGAGAAATCATTTTGTCATATTATATTGAGCTTCGTTGTAGCTCAAAATTATCGCAAGTACAAAGCAAAGTACTCGGTGAGTTATGTAATCGTAATTGTTAAAGCGTCGTTAACGTATCATTTATCTTTTTACTTTTCTTAATTAAATGTATGAAGTCAATACACTTTTCATAGAATGAGCGCCAGAAGATTATAAATGAGAATTTGATGTACAAATTCCGTATTACCGTTTTCAGTGAAATATGATTTCACTTGCTTTTTTACTTTTGCTCATGAATATTTTGTTAACATATAATACAACACTTGCTGACAAATGATTTGATCTGATAAAATAAAAGACACTAATGGTGCATGGAGCATAATGATGGTATTAAACTAGGCTACAATTGACATAGTATGTAATGTTTTGAGAGAGTAAAAAATATCTTTGTAAATTTGTACATACTTATAAATATATTTAATTAATTGTTCGTTTTTGAGTAAATAATGTTAGATAAAAGTCTCTTCCTCAAATCGGATGAAGAGCATTTGAAAAGCTTTAGACTCGCGAATTCTTTTTATTAAAAATGTAATGTTAGAATTAAAAGCGAAGGTAACGGAGAAGTAATGCGAGATTGCTATAGACTGTCAAGGTTCTCCCTAATTCGATAAGGCAGTATTTCCACGACAGTATTTCCCTCGATTAGAAACGAGGATAAGGATATTTTTTGTACATTGTACGTGTATATCGTCTCGCCTAACTTCCTCATGCAGATGTTAAAGTAGAAGTTACTAAACAATATATATCGTTCATATTACTGCGAGCCTCGGACCCGGCTTTCGTCGATAGTTAAATTGTAAATATATTCGCTATGTAAGATAGTATCGACGACAGCTGTGGATAATTAAATTTTTTCCGGACAGGCCCAGTATGCGAAAATAATTCTCGTCCTTTGTACAATTTAGCTATTCTACACATCAGAGAAGTTTGCTGCTACATCTTGTAATTAGAGACGCGCTGTACATGTTTATAAATTAAGAAATATATATATATATATATATATATAGTATGCGTATGTATCTCTCAGCAGAGTATGAGAAAGAGAAAGCCAGAAAGAAAATGATATATAATGGTCGACGAGCACAAAAAAGACTAAAATGTCTTTAAAAGCTCAAGAACATCGTCCTTTCTCTTTTTCGATGTACATATATATTTAACTAGAAATGCCCTTAGCTATAACTCTATAAATATGACTTATTATAAATACATATAAATATATAAATATATAAATATTCTATGTATACTCGCGCATTAACTACCTTATCCATGTCGAGAATTCAACTACCACCAGAACACGTAATTTTTTATTTGTAATTTGCTGTTATATGTATGTGCTTAGTTATAGCCATGTTACATCACTTATATACATTGTATAATAATTTGATTCATATATATAAGTATATATGAATGAAATGTAACAAATTCTCCGACATCAAATACTGATACACTAATTACGGCATACATTTTATGTAAAGAGCTAAATATTTAGACATACATGAAATTGAATAAATCGGATACACTTTTACGAATTACAATTGGGTGTATTGATTTATATACCACTATAGCAACCGCATCCCTGTTCATGGTCACAGATTGACTCATACGTTTATAGATGCTTTCGTATGGGCACCAAAAGTGGATCTCTCGTTTAATTTATATAGTTGTACCCGTCATCAATGCACTAAAGCGGTGAATTCAGGTATAATTTTTCTGGAAACGCATAGAAGGGCATGCCATACTCCTGTTTTATAGAGTTTTACAAAGTTTTGCTTCCTAGGAAGCTTCCTAAAGAATCTTTGTAATAGTAAATATTGGAGTTGTGATAAAAACGTGTTGAAAATGTGTTTTGTGGCCACTTGAACTGAAAAATAGTAGTTTTACAAAATGTCCGTATGGATGCACGTGTGTATGTTGTGCGTGCATGTGTGTATAAGTCTATACTCAACTTCTATGCGCTGTAAATTTTCATCCCCCAAGTCTCATTCTTTTTGCTTTTCCAGTTATGTTACAGTTAAGTATGATAACTTAATTTACGTATGTCTATACATTGTTACAAAAACAAATTTTGTAAAGATGAAACAATTTAATATAAATATATTTAATACCTATCTTTAATCTATCTGAATAAAAATTGAATAAAATTTAATTAAACTTAAATAAGTTCAAACAAATTAAATTGTATACAATTTAATAACTATTGCTCCTTTATCTAATTAGATGCACAATGATTGTCATTTGACCGTCATTTAGTAGCACTAGATGAGTGGATCCGAGCAGGTATAATTATCTATCAACAAACTGATTATGCACTCTGTACTTCAGAAGAATATACTTTATGTACAGATGTTGATCATCATAAAGATATATATACTATTGGTATTCTTCCACTGAAACTGGTTTCGTATACAGTATTCGATTACATGCATTTAGTGTATCTTGGTATGATGGCCAAAATTTTTTAAGAGATTATTGATGGAAGATTTGTCAACTCAGCCAAGTTTTCAGCAAATTGTGTGAACATGTTAGATGCACAATTGATACTGACAGAAAAGTTTTGACCATTACATTTTGCTCGAAGGCCTATAAATATTGACAAGCATGGCAGGTTCAAAGCCACACAGAGAGTAAAGGCAAATTCTCCTCTTTATTGGTCCAGCTATTTTTTACGTATGCATGAATTCTGCTGTTTACGAGCATTTTCTTCCGCTAAACAGCACTCAGAATTTTCTTCAGCCCCTCCAGCTTTATGGACTTTGGTAAAAAATGCATCAAATTATTTGTCTTATCTGCCTCTGACGTGTATATGATATTGAATTTCTGACTTACTACATCATCCATACATTGGGTCTCACTCGACTATAGTGACCGACTGCCAATAACGGAAAAGAAAGAAGAAAAGGCTAGTACCTATAAGTAGAAAAATTATTCGTATTTCGTTGTTGATGATCATAACACTGGCGCGGCCATTGCCACTTCTTTTGTTACAAAAGTACTTCTACTTATAGTAGTCTCTTGAAACAAATATTACCTTTTTTGATTGTATCATTAGTAAACGTAAGTATAAAATGATCAACTATATCTGATTGCTTTAGGTAGAAACCCTTTGCTAGTAGAGAAAAGCTATTATATGTAAGATAATTTTCCGATAAAACATAATGTCGATAGCAATAGATATAGATCTTGGAACAACGAATACAGTTGTAGGAATATGGGTACCCGAGGCCCAGGAGGACTCAACGTCGAAAACGATCGTTTCACGACTTTCACGAGGAAAAGTAGATATAGTACACCGTACTGCGGCCGTATTGGAAGTATTTTATAACACCAAAGATTTACAGTGGTTCACTCTCTCTCTCTCACACACACACACACACACACACACACACACTTTTTGACTTTTTGAAATTAAAAATACTATTTCACAATTCAGACGTGAAATGAGCCTTTTTTCATGGCACAAAGTAGCGTAGAGAATCGTTCATTCCAAGTGTGTGATAAAGTTTCAACTCAATCGGGGAGAAAGTAGGCCATTCGTGCCCTATCGAGGAAATGTATCATTTTCCTGCTGTTAATGTCTATTTTTCAAATTTTATAATTTCTTCGAGATGAGAAAAGACGCAAGTACTTGAACTTTATAAAATTTCGACTGCATTCTGCACCACTTGAAATGTACGATTATCTACGCTACTTTCTGTTATAAAAAGGACCGTGAAGAAGATCGTAAAAAATACGGTGTACACCATGGAAAGAAAAGCTATTTCAGACTCGGGTGAGATCTTTTCAGCACTCATTTAAAATAGCTTGAAATAGCTTTTTTATGCGCAATGTGCTATATTTTCTCCAGGGAGTAGTTTTCACCAAATAATTTTTTTTTTCAAGATATAACAAAATTTTCAAATTTTGAAAATCCTGAAAATTTTGAAAAGTATTAAGATTCTTGCCGCGTAGAATAGTGCAGTTCAGATGCTTGCCGCAAAGACTAGCACAGTTCACTTCCTTTTTTCGAAAAAACTAATATATTATTAATTATAAGAGAAACTTAGCATAACAGGTATAATTAAATAATTTTGGCACCCATACTTTCGTTACATGCAGATTAGATTATAATATAGCTTTTATATGTATGAATTTGATTAGTTTTTGTATGATGATGTCATGCCGATTTACGCGTAAGAAATCCGAGCTGCGTTAGTCTTCGCGGCAACTATTCAACTGTATTACTCTTCGCGGCGAAAGTGAACTGCTCTTCGCTACTCTTCGATGATAATCTGAGCTGCGTTATAGGGACCGACGATATATTCATGAAACGAGAGTGTGAAATGTCTTAGTTTTTGTGACAAACGCGTGAAATCTCTTAGTATTCTGGGCAAAAACGTGAAATATCATAGTCTTCGTGGCAAACAGGTGAGGTAGGCTAGTCTTCGCGGCAACTATTGAAATGTGAAATGTCAAGATCTTCGTGGCGAGATTTGATATGTTATGTTCTTCGTCGCGTGGAAATGAAATCCCCTACTCTTCTTTGGAAGCAACTATATGCGCATTTGGCTAGCATTCGCTTATATAGAAGTGTACTTGGAGCTTTTTTATTAATTTGTATAACAAATTTTTTATAGCAAATTTTTGCATCGCTGGATGGCATGTTGTTGTTCTAGCGATTGATCGCATAGTTGAATCAACAAGGCGAGAAGTATAAAAAAAGGAAGATATCAGTATATCGCGATTCGCGGCAGTATCAGTACATCTAATTATAATACTTAGTATAAATCGCAAGATCACCGTGAATATGTATAATTGGGTAGAAATTCGGGCTCGCGCGTTTGATTCGAGTTAGTATAACTGATATTTTTTTCGTAATTTTGAAACAATAACCCTTATGCTCATGCTCTCAGAGTTTAGTGCCATTCCCCATCATTTACGAAAATTGTATAAGTATTATACGTGTAAATTGTAAAAAGCGAAACTGTAGCGAGCAATAGAGCGCGGTTATGGGTATAGGGCGCATCAGGACGCGAGCGATGTCACCCGGGAGCGGGAAATTCAAAAAATCCGAGCCTACAGCCGGCTCGACGCTCGCAGGGATATAGGCCGCGTATATACCTATAGATGATGTAAGTACAGTATACCTATTACCTATCGTTTTGCCGCGCACCTCACATCGAGTTCCAGACATCTACACAGAGAGAGAGAGAGAGAGAGAGAGAGAGAGAGAGAGAGAGTCGCGTCGGGCGTCAGGTTGAGCGTCGCGAGCAGCGCAAAACGCAGGCAGTACCCCCCCGCGCGACTTCCGCCTCTCTTGCTTCGCTATAAGCAGCGAGTATATAGCTCCGTAGCAACTAGCGACTGAGTGCGCGCGCGGGCTGCCTGCTGGCGCCCCGTATATGTATATATGCTGTGTGTGTGCGTGCGTCGCTGCAGGACACAGAGTCACGCTATTTCGCGGCCCCGCGTGAGCGCGACAAAGAAAGACATACACGCTGCAGCAGCCAAGTGCGCGCGCGTGCAAGTATATAGCGATGCGAGAGAGGGCAGTTGAGCTGAGCTATCCGAGCGACGCGAGCCGCGAGAGTAATACCCCACTCGATCAGCAGAGCAGGCAGCGCGGTGCGCCTCGAGCCTCGAGCATCATCAGTCTCGCGACGTCGGCAGAACGGAGCAGCAGCAGCAGCAGCAGCAGCAGCAGCAACGACGAGGGAACAGCCCGCAGACGCTCACACGCCATGTCCAAGCACACACCAGCTCAGCTGGACGCAACAGCTGTAGAGAACTTTCGCGAGTATCTGAGGATCCCATCGGTTCATCCAAACATCAACTACGGTGAGTCCACTTTTATCGCCTATCGCGTACAAACATACAGAGTAGCTCCGGCTGCAATACGAGGAGCTTTCACGATCGTACCGCGGACACGCTGCTGCTGCTGCTGCTGCAGCAGCTATACGTGTATACTGTACTTCGATTTTCATCCGGGGCGGCGGCGTCGCCGAGTGTCCGACCCGGCAAAAGACGACGCCGCGCTATCGTCAGCCGACTTTTACTCGACGACGCGCTGTACGCTCTACCTATTACTTATACTTTACACTAGACGCATATGCACACTTACTCGGCGTGGCCCCATTTTCCATCGCACTTTTCCCAACAACTCTCGCGCAACTGTCATCGCGAGCCCAACGCCTCTCTATCCAAGTACCTCCGACCTTATTAAATTTATTATCGCGCTCTCCTCTCATTCCGACGTATAAATATATTAAACGCGCCACGCGATCCTCATGACTTCCCGGTAGTGCTGTCGAATTCCAGTAGGCATAGTGCAAAATAAAAGAACATTGCCAGAAATTAGGCTGATAAAATGTGTAAAGTATAGGCGATTGTTCTTTGTTTTTCGATATATCAATTTGGGACATATGTACGTATACGCATCGTTCACTTCAATAATTTGCCCCAGCTGGGTGCATCGCGTCGAGCGGATACGTACACCTACATACATGCATGGAGAGCAAGTAACAGCACAGCGCGTCGTGATGCGAGCGAGGGCCTCGTTTTTTTTCCTTCTGATGCGACCGCTGCCGCGTGCTTTGCGCGTCGGTATATTAGAGTATACTTGGCTGCCCTTCCTATATACGGCTTTCTCCGGAACGCGTCCGCGTCTCCTTCATCCGACACGCACACACATCCACGTATAGGTAGTTTGACACGTGGGGCGCACAACCCTCGACCGTATATAGCAGTGATTTAAGGCAACCTGTCCGCTCGGCTCCCATTGTGTGTGTGTGCGTGTGTGTGTGTGTGATGCAGGCTTGCATCATCAAGTTCTACGATGGAGCGAACGCAGCGCTCGCTTTTGTGATACATGTACTTATTAAACTTACCATGCAATAGGTCTTTATGAGAAAATTGCTCCTTCGTACACAATTCAAATAATTTGCTTCTCTTTATATTCGTCTTTACCTTCACGCCGAGTTAGGTACTCAAGATCGTCCTCTGTCATATACTTAGGAACTGCCTGGTCAGTATCATGAAATTTACTATATTTGAATGAGTATCGTAACGAATTGAACTTGTCCATATTGTCGCTAAAGCTCACAGTGTCTTGTAAAAAATATCTAGCCACCCATACGGCCGATATATATAGGTGTGGTGTGCGAAAAAGTGTGTGAGTATGTGTATATATATATATATATATATATGTGTGTGTGTGTGTGTGTGTGTGTGCGTGTATGTGTGTGTATCTCACGCTCTTATTCTCGAACTTTTAATTGAATATAAACAACGCGACGGCACCGCTACGAGCTGAAATCTGCGCGCTGATCACACACACACACATTTTTATACGCTCGCATGTTTTTCCTTTCACCTGCGCCAGACTAGTTACAGTAATGTTTAAATACTATCCGCTTTTGAATACTCTGTTAAAAAATAATCCATCGTCTTTACAGCACGTGAAAAGACCTTGGATTAAAAATGGATTAAAAACGTGTTTTTGTCAAAATCTTTTTGCATATGTTGACTTATGTACTTTTGTTGTTCTATTGCTCAAGGCGAGTTTACTTTTACGGTAATATGATCAGGGTAGACATTTTCTACACGCAATGCCGCAAAAGTATGAGGTCATGGTTGTTATGACGCATACTGCTGTTCTCGCGTTCATTTTTGGAGTATATAATTATGTATAAATATTATTTAAATATCGCAGTCGGGGAAGACGCAGAGGCAAACAAAACCGCAAACAAATTTACGAAACAACTACAAAACTACAAGTCTATAGGCTGCAAATAAAACAGCTTGATGCCAGTTTTTCTGTTATCTCCGAGTATTACGACTGGAATCGCAAATAAATCATAGTGGTTGTATTTTTCGAAAGAAATCTTTAAAATTTCAAGAATCGGGTCAAAGGCAATATTTTCTTGTCAATCAACGAAACTGTTTCAAAGTCATACCAGCCGAGATACCAATGTACTATATAATCGTTTTGAAAATATATCGTTGCGAACAAAATATGTGTATACCTTAACTTTCTCTAATTTTTTTTCTCCGTCATTAGAGCAGTGTAAACAAGATCTTCTCCAATCGCTAGTATAGTAAGACAGGGGCCCGAAATACAAATGAAAATTTAGAAAAATTGTTTATCTAGAATTTGTCATTATCTATTGCCATTGTAGTCTCGATTGTAGTACGTACATATTATAATAACCCCTCTTGTCGTTATATGTACCATACAATCATATATCTTTTCAACTTTTTTTTATGTATAATAAAGTGAACATTTTATACAGCGCGAGTGAATTACTTTTCTTTCATTAGCTATTCTGTGAGTTGTTTAATAAAAACAGAAAAATATGAACGCAAAATTCAATGACAGAAGCATAAAAAAGCGGTGTTATACGGAATGACGTTAGAATGCTCCAACATTTTTAACGAATATCGTCACGACCGAGCTAAAAATACCACGTAGCCTTACAACTACACTTATATTATATTTATACGATTGAAAAAGAATATCGTGGAGGATTTTCCAAAAAATGCGTCCAAGAGTGATTATTTGATCCGGAAATTATTGGGAAAACTTTCATCTTTGTGGTACAAAAAAAACTTTTTTCAACATTTTGCTAAAACTTCATAGAAACGTGTTTTGACGTGTTAGGAGTTCGAATCATGTGTTTTTACAAAATGTCCGTGCGGATAGCTGTGTGTATGTATGTACGTATGTATACCGTCGTATTTCTGGAACTACGTAGTCTATAATAATAAAATTTGACATGCATATATGTTTTTTGATTCTAAATTCAGGAAAATTTTTTTTTTCAAATTTTGACAACTGAGGCTATTTTCTTGGTCATTTTTTGATTTTTGAAAATTTTTGTTCGTTTTCATAAATGATATAATTTATACAAAAAAATCAGCAATAGTGTTTTTGAAAAAGTATAAAATTTCCTACTTTTTCCCGCAAGATTTTCTAAATTGACCATTTCGTTCAATTGTTACGATAAAAAAGTGTTTTTTTTTTTAAATTCATATCTTCTAAATTAAACAGTCTAATGTTTTAAAAAATCCATGATATCAAAGAATAATAATGTCTACATCTAGGTCTACATGTTGTAAAAATTTTAAGTCATTTTGGTGATTAAATTTTGAGAAAAAAATCGGTTTTTTATGTCGCACGGTTACGGGAGTAAAAAAGATTTAATTAACTTCAAATTTTAAGAAAAGATAGATCTTTTGTTTATCTCGGCTAAGTTCTTTGCGTAGCTTATACAATACTTTAGAATCATAGATACGAAAATTTCAATTTTTTATTCACCCTGTATACCCTGTACAACCGTTAATCATTATATTTCATTAAATCTTTTGTTAAAACTTGAATCTTTGCTTTAAAATACGAGTACGAATGTAAACTAATTGAAATTTACTTTGGAAAAAGGTGGACTTTCTGTAGATTATGTAAGAGTTTTTTACACAGCTTTCAGAACCCCATGGGTCTTAACCCATTAACGCCGAGGTGATCAGAATTTTTACTAACTTTTCAACGTGTTTATTTATTATATTACCAGACAAAAAAATAATGCAATAACTCTATTCCTACGCGAAATTTGATGCTCTTTCAGAATCTGAGCTCAAAATTTCGATTAGACACCGAGAAAAAAATATGGCCAATTTAAACGTAAAAAAGCATAAAATTTTTTTGTATCTTTTGTATATTCAAAAAATATTTTATTAATAACCATAAATTTAGTTGGAGGAAGCTACGTGCCAATGAATTGGTAGCGGTTTTTTTTTAATCGCACGATTCAGTACAGTTCAATAGTTGCCGCGAAGACTAATGCAGCTGGAATTTTTCATACGACGTTCGGGATGACATCATCATACGAAAACTAATCAAATTCATACATATAAAAGGTATATAGTAAGATTAGTATGCATCGAAATTGTGGGTGCAAAAATTTTTCAATTATACCAAGTTTTTCTTATAATTGGTAATACATTAGTTTTTGCGAAAAAAGAAAGTGAGCTGTGTTAGTCTTCGCGGCAACTGCCTTCGATCGTAATCTGGGCTGTGTTAGCCTTAGTAGGGAGCTACGATATATACAAATCTATTCCGGAATATGCCTTTTTATATCTTCCTCCACCCCAGCCCCTATGTCGAAATGCCATTATGCATACAAAACGTAAGAAGAACGATATTTTTTACTAAAATGTTCGTTTTAAATTTTAGTCGATATTATTAATCAACAGTATTTATCTTATATTTGATTCATGGAAATTTTTGATTAAAAAATATGTCACATTTCTGTGCATATCAAGTGTTTTAATTTATCTCGCATACTTTTTGTTTACAAAGATTTATTTGGTTATCATGATTTATGAAATCGAGTATTACGTTCTTGATATGCAAGGTAAAGTGGGACACTTTGTTATCAGACGTTGGGATTCTTCAAAAATCATTTTACAAAAATCCCATCATAATTAAATTTGTTAAGAAAAAAGCTATTCGATATTGTAAAAAGTAGTATAAAATCTTTCAGAAATATGACTATAGTATATAGCGTGTGTATATCTATATAAAAAAAATAGAGACGCGAACAAATTAAAAAAATACTTTTTATTTAAAATATAATGTAAACATTATCAATAAAGAGTCAATTTTTATTCAACGTTGAAACAATTTGAATATGTGCTAAATAAATAAATAACAATCAACTGACTTACAGTATTATTTTAAACAATTAACACCAATGACAATAATTTCGTACGTGCAGGTACTTACTTAAAAGCAAATTTGAAAACGCAGTATCGCGTTAGATCTGTAACGGACCAATTTTTATGTCAGTTTATTACGCACATCAAGGATTTTAAAGATTAATGATTGACACTTATATTGATCAAACATTCGCCAATCTTTGATAAAATGAAAGAACATTTATCAAGACTTTGAAAGATTGAAATGATAATTAGTTATATAATTTAGGAGATATTGTGATATTCTACTATTTATTATTGGTATAATATAATAATGTATAACACATTAACAAGTTTTTCTTTCTTTTGTAGATGACTGTGTAAAGTTCCTGCAAAAACAAGCAAAGTCACTCGATTTACCAGTACGAGTCTATAATGTAGATCCGAAGAAGCCAATCGTTGTTATTACTTGGGAAGGGACCGAGCCTTCTGTACCCTCGATTTTGTTAAACAGCCACATGGACGTTGTACCAGTCTTTGCAGTAAGTTCGTAACAAATTAATATTATAAAACATGCTACTCCTATTACAATTTAATTTTCCCGAAATTCCTTTTACACACACACGCGCACACACAAAATTGATGCCGGCGTTAATGGGGACACCTGTGATACTTACGTATCTTTAGCCTAAACATTTAAAAGCCTACTTTACCGATCCCAACTGTCGATTCAATTTCAATTTTGTTTTGTGTAACTAAATTTACAAAATTGAATTTACTCTCTTGTAAAAACTGCATGATAAATGGAATAAAACAGTTTATATTTCAAACAGTTGATTTGATGAGTTGTAATTTGTATTAAACAGTAATCTAACTTGTTTTCCATAGGAACAATGGACTTATCCGCCATTCAGTGCTCACATGGATGAGAAAGGAGACATTTATGCTCGTGGAAGTCAAGACATGAAATGTGTCGGCATTCAGTATCTAGAAGCTGTGCGACGTTTAAAGTTAAATGGGCAAAGGTTCAAAAGGACAATTCACATTTCTTTTGTTCCTGAAGAAGAAGTTGGTGGTGTACTAGGAATGAAAGAATTTGTCCACACAAGCGACTTCAAAACTTTAAATGTTGGTTTTGCTTTGGACGAAGGAGTAGCCAATCCTACTAACAACTATTACATGTTTAACGGAGAAAGGTCAATTTGGCATGTCCATGTACATTGCCCTGGCAATCCAGGGCATGGATCTATGCTGCTAGATAACACTCCCGGTGAAAAATTAAGAATCATCCTTAATAAATTTATGGACTTTAGAACGGCACAAAAGGCTAGACTCCTAGATCCGAAAATTCAGTTGGGAAATGTAACCTCTGTCAATTTAACGAAGATCGAAGTAAGTTTCATTTTCACTCACTTGTAATATTCATAAAAATATATTGATAGATTTTAAATTGTCCGAGGACAAACGCGTAATTGCATTATTTGATTATTTTTTATATTGAAAAGTATTTGAAATAATTCAACGTAATATCATCATCAATTTATATTACAAATATCACGTTCTTTTTGTTTTGTAATTGAGCATGTAATTTAGTAAACAACTATTAAGTTATCAATTTTAATTTTTGAGATATAGTTTAGACTACGAAATTCTAAAAATTATCTTGCACAGTTGATTATTTTGTAATAGAAAAATGTGTACGTTAACCCTTTAGCATCAACTATGGCATATACACCCACAACTACTTCTAGGGCACCAAAACCTGATAAATCATCAAATAATATTAATTATTGCTCTAAAAGTGATTGTACGTTTTTGTCCTAGTGAGCAGCACTAAAGTGTTGAACAATTTTTTAATATCTGCTATTTGTATTTACATGTCTGTTTATTAAGGATTAAAGATTTGTAAGTATATTAAATATCGTAATAAAAAAAAATATTGATGTTAAATTGATGCCAATTAAAAAAAAAAGATTAATTTTAATTAGTCGTCGTTATGATTTATTATATTACTAATTTTATAGGTATTGCTAATTCAATTACATTACAGGGTGGTGTACAAGCTAATGTCATTCCCAACAACATCACGGCCGTATTCGATGTTCGCTTGGACCCGGAAACTAATCATACAGAATTTGAAGCTATGCTGACCAAGTGGTGCCAAGAGGCTGGCGAAGGAGTGCATTTCACATTTGGAGAGAAGAATAAATTTGTTGAAAACACCAAATTAGATGACAGCAACCTTTTCTGGGTCGCATTTAAAAAGTCATGTGATAAACAAAACATTAATCTGGAAATTGGCATTTTCCCGGGAGGAACCGACAGTCGCTATATACGAGACGTAAGAGAATTTATATACATATATATAAACTATATTGCTGTTTCATTTCAAATACAAATAGTATCCTTCAAAATTATACGAAAAAAATGTAAAACATTTATAGTATAGTTAGAATCAAATAAAATATATATACGAAAAATCATTGTATTTACAGCTTGGAATTCCAGCGATTGGATTCTCCCCAATGAATAAAACAAAAATATTACTGCACGATCACGATGAGTACCTGAACAAAGATGTATTTCTCCATGGAATTGAAGTCTACATGGATATAATTCCATCGGTAGCCAATGTATGAATTTCACAAGTATTGTTTTAGTATTCCAGTCTCTCATCTAGTGTAAAGAGAAGAAATTTTGAATATTTTTATAATAACTTTCCTACTTTAACAACGAACTATATACCAAGTGCAATATTTTATGTAAGCAAGTATAGTTTACACAACAATGTTCCTTAAAGGACATCATAATCATAATCCAGATTATGATATCTTATACAACTGAATATTCAAGATTGATCAAGATTGTTTGAACAAGTGTCACAGTGTGATATTTATATATTATATACCAAAAATAATTGATGGTGCAAAAAATCAAAGTTGTTTATATAGAGGTCATGTGTGCCTTACTCGTTGAAAACGAGTTTTGTTATTTTTACGAAAATTGGTTGTGAAAAAAAAGTTGTTAATCTATAAACGGTTTGTTTGGTTGCATGGTCAACTGCGCTAAACCGAAGTAAATACAAGTGCCATAATAAGTGAAAGTGCCAAAAGTTTGACTGAAACAGAAGAAGACGTTTCATTCCATAATGCATGCCACCTGTTTCCCTCTGTGCAGAGAAAACACAGACGGATAAAGCAAGAGGAAGTTGGAGGAATTCACAAATCACATCTGAATTTTACATACGAGAATGCATTTATTGAGATTTTACCGAGATATCTATAAGTAATATATTGATCATTGTTAGATACGGATGAGACATTGTGAATGGAGAAAGATAAAAGAGCATAAAATATAAGCATGAAATATGAAAAGTCAACGACAAGTTGCAGTTGATCCCTTGATGCCCTCTACCGAGCGGCCCGAATGGGGTAAACAAAAACCGGCAGGTCGGCTTAAGGGGACACACTACCTTTAAAACTCGAAAAAATAATTATTTTTAATTTCACACAGATAAGTTGGATTAATTTAAAATTTTGTATACATACGTAATACAACTTTATCTTTATTTGAGAATTTTTTTGGCCTATTTAGTCCTAATGTACCCTAATGAAAAATCAAACACCGAAAAGCACTGTATGAATGGAGGAAATTTAATTTAAATAAATAGAAAACTTTTTAAAAATAAAACAAGTAAAAAATAATGAAAAATAAGCTAAAACAACTAAATTTTTTCAGCCCGATTGGTCCGTTCATTGTCCTAGAATCGTGTGGACAGTGCTTTTCGGTGTTTGATTTTTCATTAGGGTACACTAGGACTAAATAGGCCAAAAGAATTCTCAAATAAAGATAAAGTTGTATTACGTATGTATAAAAAATGTGAAATTAATCCTACTTATCTGTGTGAAATTAAAAATAATGATTTTTTCGAGTTTTAAAGGTGGTGTGTCCCCTTAAATAATACTTATAGTATAATAATAAAATCGTATAGGAAACAATTCGCCGATATTGCTTTGCAGGGCCGCGAAATTTCGGAATAAGCAGCACGTGGCTCAAGCGAGTGCGCGCGCCTTCCCGCCATTGTTGGCGCGCGCGAGGAGAGCCGCGACGAGCGGTCCATTCAAACGAGCGAACAGCCCCCCTCTGACCGGCCGGCAATGGACTCGCCCGCGCGCTCCCCTTTCCCCGCCACCTCGAAAAAGCACAGGACGGCGGTTCAGAGGCCAATTGCTAAAACTAAAGAAATCCGACGGCTCGGAAAAATCGGTCGAGATTTTACGAACAGCCCGCGCTGTAAAGTAAATTTCGGATCCTGCGCGCAAGTCACGGCTCTCTGCTCGCGATTCAACTTGGACTCGTCCGTCGGCCGGCTGCCGCGCGAGTGGGGGAGGTTGAACGTACTCGAGTTGCGCGCGAGGCTCGATGTGGTGTGTGCGCGCGTGCGTGCGTGTTCGGCGGGCAACGCAGATACGGGCCCACCAGGTCATCTCTCGGCTGGACGAAAACGCGGGCCTAGCACGCGAGACTCTCTGAATAGCCTGCAGATACTCGAGTCTCGATAGAAATGAGCATATTAGCTCTTGTCATTATTATTGCGGTCGTCGTTGTCGTCTGCAGCAGCGGCGGCGGCGGCTAAAAGCATCGTCCGTCTCAGTTGCAGCAGGGCTAGCAGAGGTATAGGTACATACATACATACATACATACATACATACACCTACTAGCAGGCGCTCGACGGCGGCGGCGGCTTGAAATATAGAGGGGGGAGCGCGCCAATGGCTCGGCAGCTGCAGAGCCACGTGACTAGCGGCAACCAATGAAAGAGCGGGGATTTGAAATCGGTACGTAGGCTTTGTTCGGGCGGGCGCAGTGGAGTGTCTTACTGTCTTTGGACTCGGCGACGTTTTCAGTTGGCGGCTCTGTGTGCTCGGTGGTCGGCGCGCGCTCTTCCTAGTCTCGTGCGTGTTTTAGCCGCTGCGCGGAAACCGTGCGGCGCAGCGCCCATCGGTGTGTGTGTGTATATTCCGTAGCGCGCGCCTTTTCCCCTCTCGCGAGAGAGGCCGTCTTGTGTACAGTGCGAGAAAGATAGAGGCCAACCTGCGGCAGGAAGACCGGACGAACGTCGAAAGTGCGGTGCGCGCTGAAGCTGCATTCTGTCGCCGTCGTCAGGGTGCTGTATTCCTAGTGCGTTTGCCGAGGAGTTGTAGTGCGTCGATCGACGAGATTTATGTGCCTAAGCGCTGAGCGCCCGCCAGGACGACTCGAGCACTCGTGCGGATCGTCACAGACACGGTAGGTACCACATTGACATAATCATCCTTCTCGTCGGCTTATATAGCCGCCGGTGGGCGCGTGTTCGACTTCCGCGGCCCGAGCATTGTTTATTATTGTCGGCCGGCGGCCGCTCGCACTCGCTCCCTCTTATATCGACCTAGTGTTGTTGTTCCTCCCTCCCCTTCCCCATCCCTCTACTCTTTCGATTTGCTCGCGTAACATGTGTGTGTGTGTGTGTGTGTGTGTGTACGTTCGTTTAAATACACGGAACGAAGCGTGCAAAAGCCATTGCCTCATCGCGCTCTTGCCGCATTCTCCTCTCGTGCAGCCTTTCTCTCATCGTCTTGCTCGCCTCTCCCAAGTATATCTGTTCCGCCGAGCGGACGGACCTCTACATTGTACACACGTCGCGGGGCGCTCTCCCAGCTCTCGGGATTTTAGGCGGGAACGTCGTGTCAAAAGAGAGGATAGTAAAGCTGCTGCTCACGGATCCTGTCTGGCTCGCGGCCAGCAGGCTTCTCTCTCCTCTCTTCCCCCACATACCCCTTCGCTCCTCTGTGTGGATATATACATATATAACATACATATAGCTGCGGATGCGCGCGCCATGAAAATAAACAGAGATGTGCGTGTGTGCGGGAGACTTGATACTAGACGGAAAATACCGACTTCTATGCCAGAGTTGTATGTATAATACGAACGAATTGCATTTATACATTATAGTCTCCAATTAAAGAACCATAGGTTGAACGAATTTGAATTTTCCGGCCGAGCTTTACTGGCTGCACGCGGTTTGTTTATTGTTGTCGTCGTTTGCAGTGCGCCGGCGCACTGGGCCGGTCCTTCGGTCGATTACCCTTCGCGCGCGTTTCTCCGCCGTGGAAAACGCGGAGTGTTTGCACCTCTCTGCGAAAATTTGCTCCAGCTTGTTCCGTACTTTTCACTTTTTTGATTCGATTCAAGCGCGCGCGCATCGATCGATTAGCTTGGCCATTCAATAATTCATCCTTATATATATATATATGTATATATATGTGTGTGTGTATATATATATATATGTATGTATATGTATATATTAGCAGGAAAACGGAAGGGAAAGTATGTATATACAATGTTGCCTTAAGGCATCAGGGAAACTTTGGGCTATGGTATATACAGTGGAACCGAAAGATAGGTGGAGCAGAAAAAAAGAGGGGGTGGGAGAGGGGCTCGACCGGGCCGCCGCGGTCGTGTTTGTGAGCCCCTTTACGGGCCGGCGGCGGCAGAAGTTTTGACCGTGGGAACCTTCTGGGAAGCGTCTACACTAAAGCCTCTCGCCATATGCCGCGCACAGCTCTGCCTGCGCACACACACACTTTATGGAGTATACATATAGTGTCATCGAGAGGATAATATAGCTAAGGAAAATTTGCCGGCTCTCTCTCCCATTCTCTATTAGGTTTTCGAGGTACTACCGTCGACTGGCAGAGCAATAAATAACGACGAGGCGCTCGTGGGTATAGGGAACATGGCGCTCTCGAGAGGACTGCGCGCGCGCACACGTGCACAGGGTCTTAATCCGGTCGAGCCGGCGCAACCCCCCGGAGCTGCAGCCGAAATTACTATTGTCTTACAGATTTCCCGAATAGCTGTGAGCACCGCCTTAAATACCCTCTTAAATCACTTTCCCTCTCTATACCTGCGCGACAACTGCGCAGTTCTTCACTTTTACAGGCCTATCTGGGCGAAAATTTTCCTGAAGGCCTTAACGATGGCTCCGACGTTCGTATATACCTGGAATCTGTACAAGGTATTCGTCGTGTCATAAAGATCGTATATACAGCCAGGGGTTCCTCCAAGTGTTCTCCGACGCTGCTGTATTGCAGTACACATATATAGCATGAGAGGGAGAGAGAGAGAGAGAGAGAGAGAGAGAGACAGACAGAGACAGAGAGCTACCGCAACCTCGCAGAGGCTGAGGCGGGCTCTTTCAAGGGCACGGTCGCGCTCCACCGCCATCTCTCTCGCTCTCGCTCGCGTATTAATTCGAGCCGCACATGCGCTCTACGAACGCACTCGTTCCTTCACCCCGGTGCGCGCGATGCAGCGTAACGCACCCCTCGATCGTTTGCCCCTTGATGGCCGCTGCCATGTGTGCATCTCGCCGAAATATCATCGCCAATCGAATCCGTCACAATCACACACACGCGCGCGCGCGCACACACACAATTTCCTTTCTCCAATTTCTTTGGATTCATTTTTTTAACGCATTTAATAATAAAGCGAGCGCAATTGTGCGGAGCGTTCCAGGTATAGCACAGAATGAAACGAACTGCTTACGCGATGCTGATGCTCATTCACGCGAAAACGCGAGAGTATATTTACTACGTCTGCAAACACGTCTCGCAATTTTTCGCAGTATGTATGTAAGTATACGTTCACTGATGGGACTTTGACAATGTGTACAACCGGGACAAAGTCCTAAAGTCATTCTTCCTCTCTTTTTTCCTCGGGCTCGTCGTCTTAGAGTAGATAAAGCACGACGGGTCGTGTAGTCAAAAATTGAATGACTCTGCAGTCATAGTATAGACAACAATTGTACGGGTATCGCGTGATATTGATCCGTACGCACTCCCATATACGTGTATTATTATATAACTCACACATGCATGTCAGAGGCGCCGAATTGGATAGCAAGTGTCGTGAATCGCATCATCGGTTATGAAAAATGTGCATCTCGCGCAGAGCATATAAAGCATCATCGTCGTAGCAGGCAATAAGGCTATCAGAAGCGAGTAGAAGCCTAATAACACGGTGAGGAGGGGGGATTACATGTGTAAATAGCAGTGCATCTGCTTGGTATATACAGCTCGCAGGTCACCGGCTGCGCACATTTCCGCGATCTGTTTACAAATAATCTAATCGATATCGAGGTCGCCCGCCGCAGCTTTGCTGTGCGTTGAGGGGGGGGGGGGGGGACAGCTGTGCGGCGTCGGCGGATGACGATCGCGAGATCGATGATCTACGAGAAGATTAACGCGGACCAGGAATCGCTCGCGCATGCATACAACAGACTCGCCGGCCGGCTCGAATCGATAAAGTGCGTATGCCGGCGGAGGTTCCCCTAATATAGCGCGCGCCTATATCACGATTATACTCTCGCTCTATGCGATGATGTGATGCAGTGCGAGAGAAGCGACTGCTGCTGCTGAACCGTTGGGGGGCCGACGCACGCCGGACGAGAGCAGCAGCAGCCATGGGGAGGCTGTGTGCGAGACGGCGGCACACGAAGGAGGGGAAAACGCACCACCCCGCGATCGATACTCGCCAAAACACCGCGTGTCGAGAGGGGAGCAGGCTTCCTATATGCTACTGCTGCTGCTGCTGCTGCTGCGGCGGCGGTCCATCGGCCTCTTATATACGCGCGCGGCAATTGATCGAGGAAACGCCCTCTAGCGCCCGCGCGACTTTTTCGCGGACTCTCCTTACTCCCTTATACACTACTTATCGCCGGAATTCTATTTCCGTGAGAGGGAACAATATTGACGAGAGAGAGAGAGTGAGAGAGAGAGAGAGAGAGAGAGAGAGTGAGAGAGAGTGAGAGAGAGTGAGAGAGAGAGAGTGAGAGAGAGAGAGAGAGAGAGAGTGAGAGAGAGAGAGAGAGAGAGAGAGAGAGAGAGAGAGAGAGAGAGAGAGAGAGAGAGAGAGAGAGAGAGAGAGAGAGAGAGAGCTGATCAGAGGTTATTGCACCATTTCGCCTATTTCCATCGTCGGCGCCGCCGGGTTCGTGGTAATTTTGCAAATTATTCATCGGCTGGAAGCTCAAGACCCGATACAACTGCAGCTATATAGTATACGGGCGATTTTCCAAAATTTTCGGGTCGCAATAAGCTGCTCGAGAGCTGAGAGGTCACGATTCGTCGAAACGACTCTCCGCAGGGCTCCGGGAGATCCACGGTACAGATTGTATACCACATCTTTCTATCTCCACCCTCCTTTTTCCCCCCAAACTTCCTTCTTCGCCAGAGATCCTAATGCGAGTCGTAAACTTTTCTACCTGCTCGGCGTATACCACCGCGTGTGGGTTAGGGCCTTCCTAAGTGTGGGTTTCTTCGAAAAGTGATTTGAAAATAGCCGCGGTGAATATTGTCCGTACCTTTTTTTTCTGCGTGGAACGATTGTTGTAAGCCAAATAGTATAGATGCTGTTTACGCAGAGAGTAGCAAACGCTGAAGGGGCGTCGCTGAGTGATCCATCTTATCCATTTTGACTACACCGTTTGGTATACGGTCGTCTTGGTAAGAATAAGGTCATTTTTTTAATTTATATTTAACAATATATAGTGCAATTTTTTGTATCGAATTGCATTAAATTGCATTAAATTGCTAAATAGATTTTTACATTAAATTGTCAAACATTTATATTAAAAATTGAATTGCTCAGAAAGACCCCCCCCCCCCTCCGAATCTAGACTAAAGAGAGATCAACGTGCGCAGGCATTATAAAGATATAATTTAACTCTTTAGCGCAAACGAGACGAAATTGTCGCGCCTTGCGCTTCGCCTTCGAATTCGCCACAGCGAGTTTTATTAATCGTCCGCATGCGGACTCTTTATGATGTTTCTCGCAACTCGGTTCTTGACTCTGCCAATCGTCGCCGATGTTGGCTCATTCTAAAACGTAGAATTGTAAAAGTTCAAAGGCCGAAGCGACGTTTTGTCATTGCGGAAAGAGGAAGAATCTAAGTACACAGAGTCCCCGCGTTTGCGGATAGTGACCGAGTTTATTTTCAGTCTCGCTCGTGTTCATCAGTATTCATTGGATGAATGTGCGATAAATTAGTCTTGCGCTTCTCGCTCACAATTTTTTTTTAACTTGGCAGCTAGATAATATAATATTAACCTGTACCGGCGACAAATGCGTAGGCGACAGTGTGCTTTTGTTAAATAGTGTAGTTCGACAATATGAGCAATATGTACACATACAATATATATTTACTATGTGCGGAGGGGGAGGTAATGATAGCTCCACTTTCCGTATGAATTAATGGAAGTGGGCCCGAAGTTGCTATATGCAAACTTTAGACATTCCCTAATATACAGTTATTGGGATTACCGAAATTCAAATTCAATTAATAAGTTAATAGTCATCCTTGATAAGGAAAGTTTGTTTAAAATAGTAATTGATAATTGGCGTTTGTTTTCCTAGTCTAAAAAAGACATTGTAATCAATCTATTGCTGTTGTTATTGGTTGTGTAAATAGTGCATTCGATTGGCTAGTCGTATTACTCATTGCTTGAATGAATTCCTAACTTAAAAAAGTGAAAAGTTAACAAATATAGAACGCGCTAGTGGTACTAACTTTAGATAAAGCATTCGATACTTTTAACAACGGTCTATAAAGTCAAAAAAAATAATCACGTTACATGTAATCAATATTCTTATGTCTACAGCTTGGGACAAGTTAATTCAGATTTTTTTTAACTATTATGAATATAAAACAGTGCTAAATACACGAACACAAATGAACAGCAAATGAGAAACACGCGAATTCGATTTATACCTAGACATTTCGATACATTCAATATATTAACGCGCAATCATTCATTTTTAAGACTTGTACGAAAGAGGGGAAAACATAATTATATATTAATTACATTAATAAATTTCTCTTCAAAATGTTTGATATCGATTAGACAACGTTAGTTATGGTTATGTTATATTTTAATAAAGGATACATATATGTATATAGATTAGACATTGTGTTGCAGGCAAGAGAAAATGAATGTTTGAAGAGTTCCCATCGGAATGGCCCAATAGTGTAGTAGTATAGTAGTTGTAGTAGTAGCAGCAGGCGCAGAGCAGCTGGACGATCATGTACTGATATATAGCCGGCTGTACGCTGTCCTATACCACTATCTCGCTGCTGTAAATATATGTATATAAAAGTTTAAGAAGGAAATGGAATTAGGCGCTATATAGATGAATTCCTGCTTGTCTTCCGATGCCCTTTGCGGATGCGCGCAATTTTTCCTGCGGCCATGAGAAAGGAATTGCTCGCGGTCATGCTCCTCTAACTTATGCGAGCGCACTCTACAGGAGGGGCCTTTTTTATCAAGTATGCGCGAGAAACTACAAGCCAGCTACAACAAGCTTCAATGAATCGACGTGTATTCATGCATATTGCTCACGCTCGCTGCGACCTCAGGATATTGCATCTTTTTTATGGCAGCAGAGTCGCAACAGTTTTGACAACGAAAAGAGACTTTTTTGCGTCCGTCTTGCGACCGGATGTTCCGCGCATACAGAACTCGGCGCTTTTCCGGAAGTCCGGCCGAACATGCGTTATGTATATTACCGGGATGTATCCGGGTAGACAATTCGTCAAGGATATTTTTAGGGGCAGAAAAAGTTAAGTCCCATATTTACGTATACATATATATATGTATTTGAACCATATACTTTGGCCAGCGAAAGGAAAAGCTAAGAAATAATCGGCATCTAGCGGCAGGTGCATCAGGTCAGTGTGACGAAAGGAAAAGGAAAATTACAAGGGCCCCTCACCGCGCACGCAGGTATATCTATTATATATTATATTCGGAAAGAAAAAGAGAGAGCGCTTTCTTCTTCGCTCCGCAAGGTATACCTTTGTGCATCGTGTAGGAATTTCAAGAGAGGAGAGAAGGTTCCCTCATTGTCTTTTCTCTACTGCGCTCGAGACAGCAAAGGCCTAAAAGCTAGCCTGTGCGCCTATATATATGAGATTAGGAAATTTCCACAGGCACAAGAGTACAAGTTTACCCTTGCGAGCCCGTTTTCGGACATGGCGCGCATTGAAAAGCGAAAAAGGCTATTTTGCGCCTGCGCGGAAAAGGTAAACAGCAGCGTGTGCGTGCGTATATAGAAAAGCGGGAATGAGCTTTAATGTATATAGAGCAGAGAAAGAGAGCAGCGGTCTAAAAATACAAAGTTATTATCTCTCTCTCTCTATATATATATATATATATATATATATATATATATATATCTCACTCAACGGCTGCGTCGCGCCCGGAGTTCAAGGGTATCCGTGCGCAGAAAAGGGCAGTGCAAAATAAACATCAGCGCGGGGGCCTTCGCTTTCACTTTCCATCTTGCTGCGCGCTGCCCGCATAAGACTACACTGATGAGACTACAAGTATATACACATATATAAGATGCACCTGCCGGGTACAATGTGGGACGGTCGACGCATCAGTAGTAGAGTAGGGGCGACACGCTCGGCTGGGCCCCGTGTTGTCTGATTATCGCGCCGCTGCCGCCGCCGCACAGACAAAGGCGCGTGTTGGATTACGGGCCGATCGACGGAGGAAAAACAGATACGCGCGTTTTCTGCGGGGTCCGCTGCGCTGCTTTTTGCCACTATTTTCTTGGCTACTGCCTCGTTGTGCCGTTTTGTAGAATGGGCTATTTTTGTTCAAAATATTGTTCGCATCCCCGTTCTTCTTTCCTCCCTTCCTCCCTCCCTTCCTCCCTGCCTCCCTTTCTCCCTTTCTCCCTTTCTCCCTTTCTCCCTTTCTTCCTTCCTTCCTTCCTTCCTTCCTTCCTTCCTTCCTTCCTTCCTTTCTTGCTTCCCTCCTTCTATCCCGCGAGACATGTATTTTGGATGTATAAAAGTACGCGCGCGCGCACATACACACACGCACACAGACACACCACACACTACACACGACACACATAGTGTTCACTAATGGAAAAACGCTTTGATCTTTGCACGCGCGCTTTTATTTTCTTTCGTCGCGGACAAATAAAAATAGTACCTATATATATAACTTTCCAGATGCGCATATAGAAATCGCACCCTTATGCACACATGCACGCACACACACACACCCATACATATATATTCGTCCCTACATTGTCTCAAGCGATCAAGACGCGCGTTATAGGAACCGGTTTTCGCGGGCCGCGCACGATATTGCAGAGGCTACAGTGCAGAGATCTCTCTTCGTCTTGTTTTGCCGCCTGTTTACACCGGCAAAATAGTGCCCAGCTGCAGCAGCCGCCACGGGAGCTTGATCATTTCTATTCGACATCCCTCTGCGCGATGGCTTGCTGATATATAATATATATATAGCAGCTGTTGTCTCAGCGGCGGCCAAGCGGCTCGACTTCTCATTCATGAATCCGGCGCGGGCTTTAGCGCAGTAAGGGCAGCAAATGTATTGTGCTATATATATGTACACAGTGGTCGTAAATATAGTACTGCGATGGTAGCAATAATTATACCTTCGCTAACATTCGAGACGAGCAATCAGTTTACCTTTTTCAAAATCCAGTATCCCTCCGACGGACGCGGAGGGTAGGAGCTGTTAAAGCCGAGATGTTAGCCCTCGTCCGTTATATGCGTATAATATAGATACAGCGCGGAAAGAAAGAGAAGGATCCTCTTTTAACCTGTGGGTTAGTTTCGGGCGCATTTGCCTCGATGCAGCAACGGTACAGATTCCCTCTTGGGCCATCTCTGGCACCAAAAATTTCTCCGAGCTAACTGAACACATACGCACACACACAGCCACCCGTGCATGTATGTATATATATAATATGTATACATACATGCATGGGTGGCAAAGAGCAGCGATTCGGGAGGAGAGAGAGTCACTCTAGGAGAGAAAGAGAGAGAAGCAGCGGCAGCTATACTCTCTTATTATATATTCTGCAGCAGTCAAGCATATAGCGCGTTAACGCATACATATATATATAAGACGGCGAGGAGTTAAGAAGCAATATGTAGATGTACAAAGAGAGCAGGCAAAAGAACCGGTAAATTTGGCGGTAAGCGCGGCCCATCGGCAAACGCACGTGCGCGTCTATAAGCCGGGTCCGCACCTTTGAGGCTTTATTTTCGTCAGTTGCTCTCTCATCTCTCTGTTTTGGAATTTCTCGCCATTTCCTCCCGTCTGCAGCAGCGCGTTGTCTGATATGGAGAGCTGAATATAGCGCAGTGTGCATATATATACAGAGAGAGAGAGGAGAGAGGAGAGAGAGAGAGAGAGAGAGAGTCTTTTATTATATATACACATACATGTAGGAGTGCTCGCCGCCGCCAGACCATCGTGCCGCGTACACTCATTCATGCTGCACGTCAATGAAATTCTTTGTGGAACGAGTCTGTCCGGCTCCAACGTCTTCTTTTTACAATCCGCTCGCGCGCGCGATTCGATTATACAGGCCATACTGTACCAAATACTCGTTCTATATAATTTGTTATTTCCATTCGAAATCGACTGCCATCGTATTATACATACATATATACAATTATTGATCGGAACGCTGATAATAGCCATGACTACTGCTGCCACATCTCGCTGTGCATCAATCTCAATAAGTACGCTGTGCTCATATACTCGCGGACTTTCGAAAATCTATAATACAGTCGAAGCCTTTGTCTCCGCGCGTGCTGGTACAGTAATTACAGCAGTTGAAAGAGACTTGTGTCTGTCGGATGTCAAGCCGCTCTAGCAAAGTTCAACTGCTCGTGCTCGCGGGTGAGAAAAAGACTCGCGGAGAGGCGAGGAATCGCGCCTGAGGTCGTTGTTCTCCTGCGCGCGCGCGCGCGCGCGAGTGTCTATGTCTACACGAGTATATCTTCCTCCTCTCTTCTGTGTGCGAGCGTGCGTGCGTGCGTGCGTGCGTGCGTGCGTGCGTGCGTGCGTGCATATGAAGCTACTCCCTTTTCCGCGCACACCTTGACCGCGCGCGGACCCGCGGTTTATCGCACTTTTGGCGCTCTCCGCTCTATACGCGGCGGAAAAGTCAATGGACTCTCTTCGCGCGAGTATGTAAGCGTATAATCTAGTCAAGGTTTCAACACTCGCGATCTACAGGAAATAGGCTTATGGGCCTTGCGAGCATACGTGTTTTATTCGCGCGATTCTTCAATTTTTCAACCTCGCGAATATATTATCGCGACTACTATGTATGTAAGGTTATACAGTATGCGGCAGTCGCGCTCAATTATAGGCCTGTTGAAAAAAACCAATATGGGCATCGATTCAAGGTCCTTATCCACAAACAAAGCGGCGGGAACTTTCAGTCGCATCGCCAGATGGTCGAGTCTAAAAACAGAGTACTCGCGGGTTCACGTACCTTCTAAATTCTGTATAAGCACTTAAGCGCGCGCGCACGCACGCACGCACACACACAACTGCGCGGAAGAGACTGGAAATTTTTTACGATTTTTTTTACTGTTCTCGCTATACGGTTACGCTTGCAAGCGCGCAATATACACCGTCATACAAGTTTCTAAGCCAATGCAGTTCCGCGTGTGAAAAACGTAGATTAAATTTCGTTAAGGGGGTCTAAAATTCAAATTTCGCGCCAAAATTTAGTAGACGAAAAATAAAACTATTTCGGTTAGTACGAGAAATGATAAAAATCTATTACAATACCAACTACGAGTTGGTTGCCCTCGGTCTCACGTGCAATAGTCTATTATTTATATTCAATTCTTTCTCATTATAATATTGTAATGTAAACTTAAAATTTTGTAAAATTATCGACAATTGCACGATATGCAGAGCAACATACTCCTGTGGTAGTTGTATTTTTATTATTTGTTATTTGCTCGGCGTGAAGCTGGTGGCGTCCTCATTTGAGCAAACCTTTTACGTTATGAATTTTATGAACGAAAAAACCCGTAAGACTTGCCCATAATACTACGTGTTAAAAGAGTCATCTGCACCAGCTCTTCCCTCCAACGGTTTGCACGGAGCGAATACTATAACTGTATAAACATATGAGGAACAAGAAGAGCTTACTCCTTGTGTCTCTTCTTGTTCCTCATATAATATATAGTTATAGTAACCAATGCTATTTCTGTGTTGTACTATTCGTATTCTTTATATCTGTTCCTTGTTCTATTTTCTGTGTAAAAGCCCATAGCTGATTTATTCTTCTGCTAAATTGTGGCATGACATTACTAATTGACTCTCGGGACCCCTTAGAGGACCTGTCCGAGAGATTCGACTATATCATATCAAATGATACACCAAAAATAGAAGTGAGTATAGTCAAAATAATGGAAGCGGGCGAAAAGTCTAATAGTATAATGCATATTAGTGCGTATAACAGACGAAAGATATCACGGAGCAAATCGTCATCGTCGCAAAAAGTGTTTGTTTTCTCAGATACATGATTTATTATATACACGGTGCGTTCTTGGCATTAATTTTGCACCGACAAGCGCATCGGTTAAATACCAGCTGCGAAAGCGCTCAATCAAAAGCTGAAACCGGTCCTGGGTCGCACCGGAGCAGAATAGCGAAGTAAAGAAAGGGAAAATTCCATGCGCGCGTGTGTGTATTTGTGTATGTGTGTGTGTGTGTGTGTGTGTGTACACGAGTATAGCGACCCATTGACTAGTGGCGCGTCCTGCATTGTATCCGCTGTTACGTATAGCAGCAGCAGCTTTAGCAGCTAGCAGCAGCAGCAGCAGCAGCAGTGTATACGGCGAGTTGTAGTATGCGTAGTATAGTACTACGAGACTATGTATACGGCATGAGTCAGTCACTACACAGGCACACCGATACAGGAGTGAGCGGCTATATACGCGCGCGGGTTCAAGAGCCTCGTCGCGACGCGCGAGCAAGACCGAGGTCACCTGCGCCGCGCAGGCAGGCCGACAACTCGCGCTCGAGCCCTGTCCTATATATATATATATATATATATATATATATATATATTGTATATACATACAATATGCAGCGATGTAAACAATCGTCTTCGACGAGCACTTCATAATAACTTATGTCTATCCTGTATTTGTTTCAGACGTGTGAATGTTGGATACCGAGAGTAGACACAGCAGCGTGCTGGATCAGGGACCGTCCCGGGATCCTTGGCTCACAACGATGGACTGGAACCTGGGCACAGACCAGTCGCTCCAGGACATGCTGGACTGCGATATTAAAAGTGAAATCGACAGCGTGATCGGCGGCCATCCCGAGCTTGGTTTCAACTTTACCGAGCTCTCGCCGCTCGAGCTCGACGACGACCCGGCTGGCTGCAATGGGGATCTTAACGGCTGGTTCGGCTCGCACCAGAGTCTTCTCAACGGCAACAGCAACAGCTCCAACAGGTAAGCAGCTTGACAAAATTCACACTTCTGCTCTTTTTGTATATTTGCGCCCAGAATGAGTCGAAGACTACAAGGTCTTCTTTTTTCTTTCGTTACAGCAACTTCAACCTCGACTTGAGCGGCTCCGACGCCGCCTCCGTCATGGTCAATCCGAACTCGGTTATGCCCCACATGTCCTCGGTGCAGCGGAATTCGCCGCAGCAGCCGATGGGCGCCGCAGCTACGGTGACGGCGGCGGCAGCACCGACGTCGACGACGACCACGACCAGTAGCGCCACTTCGGCGGCCAGCAAGCGACATTTTGCCTTTGCACCCAAGATCGAGCCCAAGGAGGAGAAGCCTGCTGCTGCTGCGCTACTCGTCGAGCAGCAACCGCAGCGCCGCCACCACAATCACAACCGCCAGCACCACCAGCACCACCAACACCACTCCAGCAGTGTTTTGGAGAACGAGTCCGAGACGGAGCACGACTACGCCAACAACGATCTCACCGAGTCCGAGGAGGAGGAGGAGGAGGAGGAGGAAGAGGAAGAGGATGACGAGGAGGAGGAAGAGGACAACGAGGAAGACGAAGAGGAGGAGGAGGACGACGACGACGAGTCCGAGGACGAGACGACGCGACCTCGCGAGATCGGCGGGTCTGGAAGCCCGGCCGGTCTTAAGCTCAGCATACCCGCAGTCAAGTCCAAGCCCGCTACCACACTGCTGCTGCCCGCCGGCACCATCAAAACCCTTTCGCCCCAGTTGATCAAGGCCGCCCAGCAGCAGCAACAGCAGCAGGCTCTAAAAGTCAACGGACACAACATCACTGGTATCCGGCTGCAGAATCTCAAGATCCTCCAGAGCCCCGGCAATGTGCAGCAGCTGCGCCGGCAGATCTACAATAACAATATTCAGCTGGTCACGCAGCAGCATCAGACCACAACGCAGCAGCAGCAGCAGCAGCAGCAGATCCTCCTCCAGCAGCAGCAGTCCCAGCTGGCGCAGCTGGCTGCCGCCAATTGCCAGCAGCAGAAGAGGGATAAGCAGCTCGATCCGCTCGGTCATGACTACGACGAAAAGCCCTACCCAAAGCCGGCCTACTCCTACTCCTGTCTCATCGCCATGGCCCTCAAGAACAGTCAGACGGGATCGCTGCCCGTTTCCGAGATCTACAATTTCATGTGGTCAGCGCTTTTCCATTACTTATACCTATGTTTTACCATTGAGTTGGCACTCTGCGCGAGATGCGACCCCATGAGAGGAAAGACTCGTCGAGCGACCTCGGGATGAAAAAGAAGCGCGTAACAAGATGGCTGAAAACCGCAACCGAGTGCAGACAAGTCTTTTTCATTGCTTGTACTTGCGCCAAATTATTATTGCTCGCGTCTACAAATTTTCTACGCCCAATCTGCCAAACGTGGCGACTACGTCACGTAAATCGCGCGCGAGGGGAGAGTAAGAGCGAAGGGCAACGAGTAGCGCAGCAGTTCAAGTTTCAAATTCAAGCATTGCAAGGCTCCTATGCAGGCTGTGCTGTACATTAGCTGGCTTGCTGCGAGCCCCAAGGGGGGGAAACAGAGGGAGCTCGACGTAAACGGGGCTTCGCAGCCCTGCTGCTCGCTGGACTGTATAGGAGAGAGAAGGGGGGGGGGGGAAGTATTGTCCCTCCTGCTTTATTCCCCCTTCTCTTGATTTCTCTCTCTCTCTCTCTCTCCCCTCCCCTCCCCCCTCTTGCAGCAGCAGGGAGAACTGCTATTTTGTGTGAGGCCCTTCGAGCACCAGGTGCATGCCAAGCTACAGTCCCCCGAGAAAGTCAAGACCCCTCTCTTTGTTCCCCATTCGTCCTACTCTGGTACAGTCTCGCTCAACATTTCATACCGTATATACAACTCTGTTCTTGTTGCGCGCGCTCCAAGTCTCTCTCTTTCTCGTTTTCTCTTGATTATGACCAGCTTCCTTCTTCTCCTTCTGCAACTCTTACTCTTCTTCGTTGCGTGCAATTTTGCACTTTCGTGCGCACAGCTCGCAATATTTCGCTTTCCTACCCCACGATCTACGCCGGCGCGTGTGCGCGCACACAGAAGAGAAAGAGCTCTTTCTCCAACTCGCTTTTTTCTTGCGGCCACTCGTTATTATTGTTACAGCACGCTTTTTCTTTCTCAAGCGAGCTCTGAATAACAACGCGAATACAGCTCTCTGAGATAAACGGACGTGTCTCGCGACAGACCTTACTCGCGAGATCTCAAACTCACGTTCACCTATACATATATGTGTGTGTATGTGTGTGTGTGGTCCTGTGATCGCGCTCGGAATTTTAACATTATTTGTTTTCTCTTTCAGCGAACACTTCCCCTACTTTAAGACGGCTCCGAATGGTTGGAAGAACTCGGTGAGGCATAATCTGTCGCTGAACAAGTGCTTTGAGAAGATTGAGAAACCGGCGGCGGGCAGTGGTAACCAACGCAAGGGTTGTCTCTGGGCCATCAACCCAGCCAAGATCGCCAAGATGGACGAGGAGGTGCAAAAGTGGTCGCGGAAGGATCCACTCGCCATCAAGAAGGCTATGATCTACCCCGAGCAGTTGGAACAGCTTGAGCGCGGTGAGATGAAGTATTTAGGCAGCGGTATTGGCAGTGGTGGCGAGCTCTCCGAGGAGACCGAGAGCTCAGCGGACGAGGCCGAGGGCCTCGAGGAGGCAGCTCATCCGCTTGGCGGTCACAGCCTTAGCCATCTCGCGGCTAACTCTGTTACCGACAGCTATGACGAGAGTAGTCAGGACTGTGACGTCGACGTGAGCGAGCAGCTCTACGACGAGATTGATATTGATGAGAACAAAGAAGCTTTGCACATGCAACTTAACATTTCTTCGGCAAAGCAAGACTCTCCCGCAAGTCTCTCCGACTACCAACAACACAGTCCAAGTGCCAAGCGGCAAAAAACTCTCACGGGCACGCTACAGGCCAACTACGTCTATCAGCCGGTCACCAGCCTGAGTACGGCTCGTAGGAAAACGCCCCTCTTCCTCACGACGGGTGCAGCAGCGGGCTCCTTCCTCAAGATTGAATGAACGCCCGTTCTCGATAGAGGCTTTTAAACCCCTTCCTTTCTCTCCCCTCCTCCTCTATCTTCTCTTGTCCCTCCTTCCATTTCCTTGTACAGTTTCTCCATCGTTACATTGCGCATTCGCTCTTTTTAATTCGAAAGCTCCTACATGATGGCCTGTTTACCGGCTCAGCAAGACTGCCTTCAACACGAGATGCACTCCCTTCATCCTTTGATCTTCAACACTATCATCCAACTCTCGAATCATATATAAATAATTCAGTTTTCATTTTAATCAACAACCACAGCTGGGTGCATCTCGTGTTCGACCGATGCCCTCTCCGCTGAGTTGCCCGCATACGCCCAACATTTCTTTTCTCGATAAAGACAGATTATTAAACATTTTATTGGGTTCATTCTTCAAAATGTAGAATATAAACTTTTTTATTTTTCTTTAAGATTGCCCAAGTTTTATGCGTCCAACTAACTACCCATACAACTTATGGCACACATCCCTGACGAAAAAATCCCGCAGGAACCCTGCAAAAATCGTGCAGAAATGTTTGCAAGTATTTTTTGGAAGCACCCTATAGGTATCCAACATGGAGAAATGGCCTGCAATACAAAATTGTTTACTTCGTATGTAAAAATGACTTGAATAATTAGGTAGAATGCACGGCCTAGGTAGTACCAAAAAAATGCCTCTTAAAATTAACAATTAAAAAACGGAATAGTTGATAAAAAAATATCCCTTATTTTTCGTGATATTCGACTGAAGATATCGCGAACATCATACAATCTCATCATTATATAAATGCCTATAGGATCATTGCAAAAATCATCTTGGAATAACGATTTCTGCAGGGTTCCTGGATTTTTTCATAAGATATCTTAGAAATATTACTAAACGTTGAAAAAATACATTTTCGTTGTAGGCCTCCTAAAAGTCTTAAAAAGAGAGTGGAAAAAAGAAAAAAAAACATTCAAAGATCTCGGCACAATGCAGCATTAAGTAGAGCGAGATATTGCGGTTTTTCTATGTGATAAGTATGATAAAAAGATAAGCAAAGTTTACAAAATATTTTTTACTGACACTAAAGTCACATTCATAATTTTTGGCGGGCTTGTAATTGCGTATAGATGTTCTTGGTTATACTTGATTAGTAAGCCCACAATAGTTGAAATTATGCTTTAGACATGTGCGAATTTATAGTCTCTGAGTGACCTAGGCGTAACAAAATCTATTGTACAGAATATTTGAAATCGTAAGCGACATGGACAAAGTTTGTAAGATACCTAATATATAAGGTTACACAGTATGTAATTTACTGGCACGCTCGCGCGCGAGTCTATGTATGTGCGGCTGGACGAAAATTTGTAGAAATTTTGCGAGTCTTCAGTCTTCGTCCTTAGATTTAAGCGATTTACATGCACGTGTGCGTGTAATCATGGAACTAGAAATGCAAACTTGTTTTTGCGCTCTTTCCATAACAGAGTTCTGATTGAAATGATCACTTTTGTCGTGCGTGGTATACATATAGGATAGCGGCTACTCTCAGCAAACAATCTACAATGTAAACTTAGATTAATAAGTATTTTGGTCAGCCAATGGCCAGACTGATGTATTATAATTTTTATACATTGCTGGACTAAGTAATAAATGTAAATGTTTTTGCAAAACTGTACACCTGAAAACTATGGAATTACTTGGATTCTCTCACACACGCACACACACACACGCACACACGCACACGCACACACGCACACACGCACACACACGCACACGCACACACACACACACACACACACACACACAGGTAGAGTACAAATCATAGGAAAAATTGATCATTGTAAAATTTTGTAGCATAGCAAGTGAAAATAATTGTACCTTTATTTAATTTTACGCGATATTAAATTGTCAAGAGCGCGTGCTTTAAAATTGTATTTAGACAAATTTATCCAGAGTCAACTTGATGAACAATCGACAGATCACACGTTAGGCCAGTTAAATTATTATTCAAGTTATCGGGCAATGAGGCCTATTATTTTATAATACTAGTTAGTATACATCCACCTACGAAACTGTGTAACTTTTTTATGAGAATTGCGCACGTCGCTAAGTAACACTTAAGGACGTTCAATGCTGTGAGATACATTAATGATTAATTGGTAAAATTTAGTCTCAATCGGAATTAATTAAGCAAATAGATTATATTTCCCTGCGTCGTTCATACACGCTCCTTAAGTTCCATTGTCGGTATCTTGCAGGTTCTGCGCCTCGTGTCTTTGACTAAAAGATACTGCAATGTGTTTACTTGGTAGGAGGTTGTATGTTGTATAGTTGTATATAAAAAAAACCAGAACAATTTGTCACCAGATTGCATTTACCACATTGTTTATTCCGTTCGTGAATGAATTATCACGCTACTGGAAATAAAAGTCACTATTTTCTTAACTTTATTATATACTTAAACATGATACATATAAGAAGCATCTTTATAAACTCAAAATTCATTTCAATTATTTTCATCTTTTGATATATTTTGCCTCACGATATGATCATTACAGATGCATAAAGGGCTAAAAAGATTGATGACTTTTATGCTATTTTCCATTAGAATTATTGAATCTTAATAAATTTGTAGAAAAAGAGATCAATATAATATTCCTTTGATACGTCACTACAATTTTATAATAAATTTTGTTATTTTCTTTTATTTACTTATTTTTTGCCATTATTGTAGCAAAATTGGTTCTACATTCATTCATTTTTTTTATTTTTCCATGAACGTGACTAGCTCAAGATTTGTATCTTAATAACTTACAAACGCACTTTTTTTAAAGAAAAACTTTAAATAACTGAACACTGCCACTGTATAGCCAAAGTTGTAAAAGGAAAACTGTATCTGTAACATGTCCAAAGATACACATAACATATAGAGAAAGAAAAATTATGGTGTTTTTTTCAATGGATAGGATTAATATTGGAAACTGTGGTCTCAACAAAAATCAAAATCATTTTCAGCATAAAAATAAAGATGCTTGTGATTTATCACTATACAATGTGTTTTGTTTGTACATAGGCGCATCACACATTTGTTCCTTGAACGAATGCTTAAATGATCACTGATCAGCAGTGACTTACGCCTCCGTGTGTGAAATGTGCGCAGCGTAATTTGTTAGCTATAAATAATGATAAAACTTTAATTTATAAGATATACATAAAACTTAGAGTAGTTTTTGTACCTGTTTATAACAACAATTTCTATACTTGTGTAATTTGATCAAGTAGTGATTTATTATATATACATAATACTGCAAAATGTACATGTGCAATGAACATTTTATAATAAAAATTTATAAAACTAAAAAAAAAAAAAAAATAAAATTATACAATATAAATGTTACGTGTTTTTTCATTATTATACCTACTATTAATTTGAATGGTATGTACATGTCTATTCAACCTTATTGAAAAGAAATACAAACTTTTATTACGTATTTTTTATATGTGATTTTTGTATGTGATAAAATTATGTACCTCTGCATGTAATAATTTGGGACTGCAGTTATTACATACAAAAATATATGATGAAGGTACATAATTAAAATACATGCCAAAATTACATATAGTTTTTAAGCACTTTTAAATTAAAATAATCAAAGTTTTAATAAATTTAACTTTTTCTACATCTGGTGCAAATTAATCTAAGTACAATGCGGATAATAACATCATAAATAGGTCATATGTCTATTATCCGACGTTTTACTTTAATTTGTTTAAATAATTTATATAAATATGACAGATAATATAGACATATGACCTATTTTTAGTGTTACTGTAATATGTAAATTTGGCATGTATTTTAATTACTAATCATATGCTTTTGTATATATATACTCTGTCGATAAACATCGTCTGCTTGTGTTTGCGCGATTAGTTAAGTTATATTTTAAAAATAATTTATATTTATTGATTAACAAATAAAATTGACAATCTACGAGTTACGCTAAATCTGATCATATATCTGTGATAAAATAAATAAATACAAGCAATTTTTATGTGATACTTACAGTTTATCAACCTACACTCCTACAGTTATCAACAGTACCAAGATATCGAGTCTCAGCTGCATGCGCGCATCAGCGTGACATTTTTAGCCCATCTTTAAATCTCATGAGTTCATGTTATAAAATACGATCAGTTCTCTTTAAAACATTGGTCAAATGTAACTGGAGTAACGAGGTATCCAATTGTAGATGTATAATGCCAAAACGTTTGTTACAAAGTACATCTCAAAACAAAAAAATTAAATTCAGCAATAGTTTAATTGATAATATTTATTTTACGCGTTCAAAAAACGATCACCCTAACCTTCAAATCGACAGCCAGATACCACAAAAGGTAGATTTGTCATCAAAAGCAAATATGACAGTAAGTAGCTTGAAGAAAGAAAGTGAGCTGCTTAAGGTGGAATATTTAGATACTCCTACCAAGTCGGAGAGTGATACAAAGGATTACAGGTCGAGTCAAGTTTTTTATAAATATGTTGATTTTTAAATGTCTGATGAAAGAAATTCATAAAATAAATAAAACTTTCATTGCAGAGTTATAAAACTACCAAATGGTTTGACTGCACTATTAATTTCTGATGTCAATCCAAAGAAAAACGATACCACTATAATCAAAGATGAAAATAATAAGGGTAAGACTTGTTAATTGTAATAATGGTAAGACTTATTAATTGTACTTTTGTTTCAATAGAAGTATGCACATCTGACACTGCGGATGATGAAAGCGAAGAGGAAAGTGAAGACGAGGAGGATGTTGATGATGAGGAAGAAGAAAATAATGAAGAGGATGCTGAAGGGTGTGGAGATGATGATGAGAGATCTGGAGGAACTAGACAGATTAGAAGAGAAGAGAAAATGGTATCTTTGTTCGGTTCATGAATTTTGAAATAAACTATTCATTAAAATATTTCCCAAACAATTTTTTTTTAATTTTTTGATTTTCAGGCAGCATGTAGCTTATGTGTAGGTGTTGGAAGTTTTAGTGATCCATTTCAAATACAAGGTTTGGCTCATTTCCTTGAACACATGGTGTTCATGGGTTCTGAAAAATTTCCACAGGTTTATATCAATCTTTTTGTAATGAATTGTGAAAATAGCAACTATTGTAAAATTACTTGTTCTTTTTTAGGAAAATGATTTCGAAACATTTATTAAGAAAAGAGGTGGATCTGACAATGCCTCTACAGAGTGTGAACAAACTACTTTTTATTTTGAAGTACAAGAAAACCATCTGCTTCCTGCCATGGATCGTTTTGCTCAATTTTTTATCAGTCCGCTAATGAAAAGAGATACCATTACTCGAGAACGAGAAGCTGTTGAAAGTGGTTTGTACATTGTTACAAATATAATTATACTTAGAAATTAATAGTTTAGTACTTCAGTGATAGAATATCAAGTATTTAATGTTTGTATTTAGAATTTCAAATGGCGTTGCCCTCAGACAGCAATAGAAAAGAGCAATTATTTTGTAGCCTGGCAAGAAAAAATCATCCTGCCACTAAATTTCCATGGGGGAATTTAGTTACTTTACGTGATAATATTGATGAAGATAAACTGTACTTGGAACTGCACAAGTTCAGAGAAAGGCATTATAGTGCTCATAGAATGACATTAGCAGTACAAGTTCGTTTTTCTAAAATTACTGGAAATATTGTATAAAATTTAATAACAATAACTTATTTATTTTATACATTTTTTAGGCCAGATTATCATTAGATGTGTTAGAGCAGTATGTTGTAGACTGTTTTAGTAATGTACCTATGAATAATTTACCAGCAGAAGACTTTGGTGAATTTAAGGGAAAAGATTCGTTTGATAATCCAGAGTTTAGAAAATTATATAAAATTAAACCTATTAAAGATGTTTGCCAGGTATACACATATAAACTTTTTATCTACATTTTTAATGACCACAAATTATTAAAAATTGAATTTCATCATCTTATCAATATATATGCAGGTTGAATTAACATGGGTTATGCCACCTTTGCATCATTTGTATAAAAGTAAACCCCACCAATACGTTTCATGGATCATAGGTCATGAAGGAAAAGGTTCATTGATCAATTATCTTCGCAAAAAAATGTGGTGTCTTAATATTTTTAGTGGTAATGGAGAAGGAGGCTTTGAGCATAGTTCCATGTATGCCCTGTTCAGTCTGTCTCTTGTGCTGACAGATGAAGGCCATAAACATTTTAAAGAAGTCTTGGAAGCTGTATTTTCTTACATTAATATGCTGCGTCGAGAGGGCCCCCAAAAAAGAATATTTGATGAAATTCAGCAAATAGAAAATATAAATTTCAGGTTATCATTTAAGCTATTACTTATATTTTGCATTATTCTCGACATTTCCAAAACTTAACGATTCTCCTGCTCTTTCTTACTTACGTTTAGGTTTACCGATGAAGATGATCCTGTTGAGTATGTAGAAGCATTATGTGAAAATATGCATTTCTATCCCCCAGTAGACTATATTACTGGCAATGACTTGTTTTTTGAATATGATCCTGAATCCATAAAGAATTGCATTGATGCTTTGAGTCCTGATAACGTAAACATTATATTGTTTGATAAAAAATTTAATGAAGAAGAATTTGATAAAGTTGAACCTTGGTTCCAAACCAAATATACCTGTAGCGAGATTCCTCAAGAGTGGGTAGCAAGTTGGAAGGAAATCGTACCACTGCCTGAATTTCATTTACCTCGCCCAAACCAATTTATTACTGATGATTTTAGTTTAATTGATTTGCCCTCTGATATTCCACACTATCCAGTCAAAATTCATCAAGATGATAAGATGGAAGTTTGGCATAGAGTTGATCCTAAATTTCGTCTCCCCGAATGCTACATCTATCTTTATTTAATTACTCCCTTTGCCACCGAATCACCAGCTGGCTCTGCCATGTTAAATATATTTGTTGAGATATTGAAACAATTACTTGTTCAAGACTTGTATGATGCCTCAGCCGCAGAATTGAATTTTGAAATTCATACTAATGATAAAGGATTCACTGTGAAAGTGTATGGTTTCAATCAAAAATTACCTGTAAGTGTACTTACTGTTTTTATTCATTCAGCAGTAAAACAAAACTTTGCATATATTTTCTTTTTTTAGCTTTTATTGGATACAATATTAAAGTACATAGCAGACTGCCATAACATGGCTACAGAAGAATTATTTAATGTTATGAAAAAAGAACAATTAAAACATAATTATAACACATTTTTAAAACCAGCCAAATTGAATAAGTAAGTATAGTAAGGAAATTGTTTAATGTATCTTAAAACAATTAAAATACACATTAAAATATAATACTTTTTAGAGAAGTACGATTATCAATCCTGACATCAGGTTTTTGGACTTCAATAGACAAACATACTGCAGTTTCTAATATTGATTTTAAGCAGTTTATAAACTTTGCTGAGCATTTAACAGATCATATGTATATTCAGTGTCTTATCCAAGGTAATATGACACAAGAGAATGCACTAAAAAATATTTTTCAATGTATTGAACCTTTAAAATGTGGTTCATTATTGCCGGAAAATAGACCACGTATAAAAGTACACGAGCTACCACATGGAGAAAAGTGTTGCAAAGTGAAGAATTTCAATCCAATGGACGTAAATTCTGTTGTAACAAATTATTACCAGTCTGGTTGTGCTTCCATAGAGTTGTCTGTATTGGTTGAACTTTTGAATGCAAGTATTTTAGTTTACAATCATAAATTATATTGTACGTGACAATTATTTATTAATATTTATTATATTTTTCTTATGCAAAGATGATTATGGAAGAACCATTGTTTAATCAACTCAGAACAATAGAGCAACTGGGCTATAATGTTTTCTGTATGATAAGAGACACATATGGTGTTCTTGGTTATTCAATAACTGTTTGTACCCAAGCTAATAAATTCACAACAGAACATGTAGATGAAAGAATTGAAAACTTTGTACAATATATAGTTAATACATTAAAGGAGATGTCTGATGAAGATTATGGCTTCATTAAAGAATCTCTTGTTAAATTGAAACAATCCACAGATATACACTTGAGGGAAGAAGTTAACAGAAATTGGTCTGAAATAACACGCGAAGAGTATATTTTTGATAGATTCAATAAAGAAATTTCTGCTATAAACAATGTAACAATCGATGAACTTCGACAATGGCTAGATGATCACACAATCAATGGAAAGAACTTTAGGAAATTAACTGTTCAAATAGTTGGAATTTCTGATCCCTTGGCTCAAAATGAAAGGATGATTGTTGGTAAGAACTATATAGTAAATAATAATTAATATACTAATTTAGAATAAAAAAAATGAAATATTGGGATATATACATTTTTAGATGATACGAATTTGGATTCAGGATCAATCAAGTACTCCATATCATACTTAACAGATGAGCGAAACAGCGAAAAAAAGAAACCGTCAAATTATTATATCACCAATATCGAAGCCTTCAAAAGCTGCACTTTAGTTATCAAAACGTGAACTGCTGGATTTCATATACTGAAGCAAATTTTGTAAATTTAATACATTTATACATAATTTTGTAAATACACAAATATTCGAAATCGCCGCCATATATGAACGATTATCATCATAATAAAAAGTTAGAGTTAACACTAAATTTTCTTCTGCGACAACCGGCCCGAATCAGGCATTTATAAAGAATTTTGTATAAACTGTAATGAGACGCAGATTCGGGCCAGAATGATTGCCGGATAACATGAGAGTTAAAAAGTCGTTTTTCTTTGTATGAAACATATGCAAATTTATTGTTGTAAAATCTTAAAGTAACACTCGGATGCTGCTTTGAAAAACAGTAAATAATTTTTACGGACATATCCAATTTCTAATTTACAAAATGAGCCAAGAAATCATCCCTACTGAAAAATCTTAGGTAAGATCTCTGTCCAACATCTCACCTGAGATTCTGCTCTTCCGAATGCTTAAATACCTTCAATAGCTATAAATCCTGTTTGTTGTGAGTAAAACTTTTGCTTCTTAGGTAGTGAAACCCCTCACATGAGTTTATAATTACACGTTTAGAAGCATTCAGAACATTATTTTAATTTTCAAAAAGGTGAGTTTGCTCTATAGTTGTCAAGAAGTTAGCGTATCGAATTTGATGGAATACCTGCGGCCAGCCTGATGAGCGATTCGTCACTAGTTCATGCATTTTTTTTCCGCGAGGAACTCACGGTCCTTTTTATCACAGTAGCATTACTGTATTTATCTTCTCAAGTATTAAAATCGATTAAAGTCTGTATATGGTATACATAAATTTTATAGTCAATTGTCAATAAATGGACTGGAAAATGCGTTTCAATTGATCAAACATTTTAGGATTGAATAGTCATTAAAAAATAATCACAGAATTACATAATTAATAAGCATTATAGTAAAAGTCGATTAAAGTATAATCAAAACTATTGGTAAAATTATTATTAGAATCAATAGAATTTTATTCATATAATTTAGCATTAAAATATATTTAAATCTATTGGCAATAATTACAAATAAATGATATTAAAAGAATAGTTATTTTTCTGGTTATAGGAGTCGTTTAAATTAACATTAAAACCAATCCTTCCAAAAAAGAATTGAAAACTTTTTGATATTATGCTAATGAATAACCATTGAAATAGAGTGAAATGTATTGATAAAATCATCATTAAATGGTATTACAAGAATAGTTATATTGTTTTGACTATTAAAGTTGATCAAAGTATAATATGAAAACTATTCTTAAAATCAGTATTGAGATCAATTGTATACTTATGTACCACCGACACATAACTTTCAAACCTATTCAGCGTTATTGCTATAATTACAATTAAACTGCATTATAATAATGATTCAGATGAAAGTTAATAAAAATATATTAAATTTAATTCTCTTTATAACGAATTAAAACGGATTATGGATTTAAAACTGCAATTTTAATCGATGATTAGAGTTTTTCATCGACGCGGGTTAATTCAAAGAATTCAAAACGATTAAAGCCAATTAAATTTTAATTGATTTCATTGCAATTCAATCTACTATTTTTAGGGGGAACATTACGTAACCGTAAAATACCTTCCAAGTGGGAAAAGTTTTGCTTATTTTTTTGATATCTCAATTTATCAGAACATTAAAAACAGTAAAAAACAGAAAAGAACTGCAGGCAAATGTCGGAATGTTGACAAAAACAACAGTTATCAGCAGGTTTCTTCAGTTTTTAGGAGCGACCGAGATACGGAAGTGCCTTATAGTTTCTCTACCGAAATATGTGTGAGATGCGATGTCGCTCAAGTAATTTTCGACTGATCTGGTTGAAATTTTAGGAGAAGTCTTCTCTCCCATAAACTATAAAAACTATTTCTTTTTTCTCTCGATTCACTACGTCATTTTAAAATGCGGGCACAATTTGTTCGCGTTCTACGTATTGAATGAAAATGTTATTATATTGTCATGTATAATTGTCTATCATGTATATTGTGATGTATAATTATAAGAAATGTAATAGAATAATTGTATTACATTCTTTGTGTAAATATTCGAAAGTCAGCCAAAATCAAGTTTGTGTATATAGGGATTACAGTTGTCGATTACAAAAAAAAGTTCATAGTAGGACTCGGGTGACAATATAGGTAAAATCTTAGTTTTTGGAATAAGTGATGAACTAATAGACCAAATGTCATCATATAATATGTTGTTTGAAATAAAAAATGAAGTGGAGTATGTTGGAACAATACATATTCTTATTCTATTCATCAAATTGAGAGATTCAACTTTTGGATCCAAATCACCGATGAAGCAAAATTTTGAGTTTTTTTTATAACTTATCACAGTGACATTCTGCTTGCTGTTCTGGGTCTTAAGCAAGTTTTCTCTTGTTAATTCTCAACTTTAAAGAGAAATATATCTAAATTTATCTTGAAATTTCTATAACCGACTAAATGTATGCATAATGGATATACATTGTATGTTGTTTTGTAAACTAATTTGGTAATGATGTCTATGTATAAAATTATATTGTGTGGACATATTTGACTTTTCTCCCAGTGTAACATATTGTAAAGTCTTATTCAATATTGAAATTTTCATTAATATAAACTAAATTTTGACAGGTACGGCTCACTCTGGGCAGGGCTATACATCTCTTAATAAACTGTTTTCATGCTTGGACATCCCTATGATGACTGAAAAAGTTTATAAAAAATATGAAAAAGAGGTTGGTCACGCAATTGAAGAAGCTGCATAGGATAGTTGCAGACGAGCAGCCCAAGAGGAAAAAACTTTATTATAGAAAATGCTGAAAGGCTTTGCGATCAGTTTTAAGAATAGTGCAGATATCTAATTATGTCATTGATAGTATTCGAAACCTCTTAGTGAATTTTAGGAAGAAAAATACTTAGTATAGTAACAAATATCTTTGTATTGTTTGATAAAAGCATTTGTACTACTCGATGAGAGTTGACTAGAAATTCATGTTTGTATAGCTCGATGAAAGGTTTTATGGATGACTCTGGATGACTATATAGTACTCGATGAGAGTTGACTGAAACTTCTTCGCATTTTATTATAAACTTGATATGCACATTACAGGTGACCATTGTAATTGTGCATATGAATTTTATAGCACTGTGTTTATCACACTCGCTACGCTCGTGCGCTAACTTCACGGTGCAAAACAGGACTGCTTACGACACGGATAGGCGTGACAGCGGGCTTAGGTAGGATGTGCTATAAAATTCTATACGATACTTGTGACCTAAGTAAGTAACACTTCTGCAAGGCGTAATTAGGGCCCGAGCGTAGCGAGGGTCCTAACCTCACGCCGTGCAAAAGAGTGCTACTTAGGTCACACGTATCGTAATGTACTATTACTGTAATTGTACAGATTTTTTATCTTGATGAATTTATATTACACTGATTTTTATTGTAATGGATTTATATAATTTTTTTAAATAAACTTTTAATGTGATGAACTGGTCCTAAAGACTATGTATGATTTTTACAGGCCTCCTGAGATTGTAAAGGATTCATATCCTAATATGCAAGCCCTTCGTTCTTCATTGAATGAGTCCAACACATCTATCCTGAATCCAAACAACAATATCCCTAACATATCATTTGATCAAGCTATAGGAAATATAGTTAATATAATATGGGAAATGGCAAATCTTATGATAGCCTGATGAACGCTTATGGCACTTTTCTAAGGTTTTCTAAGCGGGAAAATTTTAGACTACACGACACGCAATCGTAAATGTAGTAGATGTGACGCAGGACAATCTAAAGACAAACATGATTGTCGCCAAAATTTTACCGGTAGTGCGTAGGCTATGGAAGCGGATGCAGGCGAATCTCTAGTCAATAGGAGTAATATTCTCAAAGAACAAAATTTACAAGTTAGAGTACTGATAGGCGATGATGATAGCAGTACTATTGCTTCGATTCGTAAAAATAGTTCTGACATTATTCATAAGTTATCAGATAAAAATCATTTAGTCAAGAATTTTGGAAAAGATTTGTATAATCTATCAAATATTTATAAGGAACTAAAAAGACTAAATGTGATAAAGCATATAAAGAAATGCTTTTCTTACGCAATTGCGCAAAATAAATCTAAAACGATTGAGCTTGCAAAGACTCTTCGTAGCATTCCAGATCATTTATATGGTTGTCATGAAAATTGCAGTGAATGGTGTAAAAGTAAAGACAATCAAAAAGACACTCCACAATTTCATACAGTCAAATTAACTTTTTAATAAATACGCAAATAATGCATCAAAATTTTCTTTTTCGGCCTCTAGTCAAACTAACGAATCGGTAAATAATATTATCGCTCATAAAGTGCCCAAAAATATTTACTATAGTAGAAGCAGTTCAGCTGACATTAGAGGATTAGATTTGCAAGTACAGTATGCAATAAAAATGACGGAGAGTCATGTATTTTGAATATAAAAAATATATTACATGTACCTACGGGGTTTTTTACAAAGAGTCATACATTACGAACAGATAAAGTAGGCGTGAAAGAGCTTCAAGAGCAAAAGAAGTGAAATATAAATTAAACAGAATTCATAGAGCAAAAGATAGAGGGCATTGAGAAAACAAAAGGAAAATCACGAAGGTGAAACGTATAAATCTAACTGCGGAATAAATAGCCAAAATGTACCTATTTCTAAGTCAGTTGAAACATGTGATAATTATCAAACTGTGTATTTTGATTTAGAAACATCTGGATTAGCGATGAACGATAGTATTGTTCAAATAGCTGCGAAGTTTAATGATGTTGATTTTAGTATATATGTAATGCCTAGCAACCAAATAAGTAGTGGTGCAATAACTGCCATCACTGGTTTATATGTACAAAATAATAGTTTATACTTACGTGATAGAGAATTGTTAAGCTATAAATTGAAAGATGCTTTGATAGCATTTAAAGAATTTTTAGTTTTAGCGAAAAGGCCAGTATTATTAGTTACTCATAACGTAAAATTTGATGCTCCGAGATTGATATATAATATAAAAAAGTGTGATATGGAAACGGACTTTACTATTATTACAGGATTTGCTGATAGTTAGCCTATTTTAAAAAAATCATTTCCAGATAGGAAAGGTCCTGGACTATTTAAATTGTCAGTTTTAGCAAAAGATATACTAGGTTCCCAAAATACAGACCTATTTGACTGATACAGACCCTTGCAAAAATTACTTATTCACATCGGCAAAGAAAACGAGTTAGAAAATTATAAAAAGAGTTATGAACATTATTTGTCTAAAGAGTTACAATCTACAAATATAAATCTGTACTTAAGTTCTTTTAAATCCGTTGTTTCGAGAGATATTTTTAAAAAAATGGCTAACGCGAATTTGCGATATGATGATATGCTGAAAACTTATGTTGAAGGAAGTGAAAGTGCAATAGTAGAACTTATGAGTAAAAAATTAGACAATGGAAAGCCTACAGTCAGTAAAAACAAAAAACTACTGACTAAAATTATTAATTTTTTAAAAAGTAATATTTCTTTATAAAGTCATAATATATTAAAAAATGTTATATACGGCGTTTTATTTCATTTTGTTCCATTCTAAATAAAAAGATATACGTTTAATATTATAATTTTTTGGTTGTATTGTTTATTTTATATAATTTATTAATTTTACTAAACGACGGGGCTTTTACACAGGCGTTATATGTATAGCAGACGCCACAGGTTATATTGTTCTATACACACACACACGCACGCACACTTGCTCTCTTAGTGGAACGTTGCCATCTACTCTCATGGCTATTCCCCCTCCTGTCCTTTCGGTTATCGTGCTGCTTATAAAATTCGTAACTTTGCATTAACATTACTCGGAAACGAGTCGGGCAATCATAACTGGTCTTTTTTTATTTTGTTTTAAATTATGTCAATTATTGTAAATTCAATTTTTTTTCAAATTGTAAGAGCCATTCTTTTGTTGTCAATTAAAACGTTGATTGTATAACACGTAGTGCATTGAACTACTGTATTAAACATGAAACTTTGAACTGTAATATCTCGACTTTGGATCGGCCAAACGTTTTAAAATTTTGTACATGTACCTATGTATATCATGATAATGAAAAACGTCTTTAGAACCCTCACCCCCCACTCCCTCCCCCGTAAGGACTAAAAGCACACGTGTGGCGTGTTAGTTACAAATTTATTTGCACTTTTCTGCAGACGTAAACAGTTTTTAACAGTTATCAATAGTTATATTAACTTACCCGTGCGAAGGGAGGACAGTAACCACCCGAGGGATAATACTTAATCGACTTTAGTCCCGTGTTGCAAATAGAACTTTATTCATGACTTAACTGTGTAGCCACTTTGTTCACTTAAAAAGGCGGAAATTTTCAAAAGTTTCTTAAATTTACAGTTTTTAAACATTTTTAAAAATACATTTTTCTTTCAGTTTTCAAACATTTTAAAAACTTTATTTCCGCATTTGCTTCGCTCGTGCGAAAAACCTCGAGCAAGGTAGAAAAACACCTCCCACAACAGTCTCATACGATATTTTATAGCACGACAACCTCAAAATCTACAATAAAGTTGTCATTTTGAGGTTAACGTGCTATAAACTACTTTTTAGTACACATGCGCGATTTCTGCGTTTTTTTATCTACAATTGGAGACTATAATATCATCGTTAAAAATTTAGCGTGAGCAAAAGAGTTTTAATTTCTTGGGCATTGCGTAACATGCTTTTTTGTTAATATACCTATTTGTTTTTTATTTAATATTCGCTATAAATTATGTAGTACTTGATTCAAAAAGTGCCATATATCGAGTCGCAAAACGACGACAATTAGTCCCCATTCCCCCAGTCTCAGATATGTGTGGTAAAAAATATGGTATACCCCATGGGTGAGAGGCAGCTTCTGGTCCCTTGTGCGTTTGCAGTAGTTGGCTTTGGCTCTCTTTATCTTCTAGATGACAACAACAAAAACATGGCTCTTAACTCCCAAATTTTTACTTTAAAAATTTGTTGTTAAAACTAAATTGTTGCAAAGTAAGTTTTATTGGTATCTATATTTAGTAGTTTAACTCTTATTCAGCACATTGATATCAATAAATAGAATTACAATGATTTTTCGAGAAAAAAAATGCATTAATTTACTCCCCTTGCCTTTGATGAAAGTGAACGGTTTTGTTACTGTATAATTATGAATTTTATTGTTAAACAATAATCTTATAATAGTAAATTAATGTTATGAACTAATAAATTTAATTAATTAAATAATTAATGAAACATCTAAAATTAGTCATATGCGGCAGCAGCAGAGATATAGGAAGTTATTCCCCTCAGGCGTCATGTATACATACCTATAAGTATAAGTACTCCCGAAGAAGGTTACGCCGGCCGGCCGGCCGGCATTTGTCTTATGTGTCGAGGGTACAATGGCGAATTATTTACGAATTAATATAAGTAAATGAGGTCGCGAAAATTGTAACTGGGTTAAACTGATGGGAGAAATACTTACATACGCCTATTCGCTATGTGTAGAAAAAAAGTAAATGGCACCACTTTCCACGCGTTTAAATGGCATCTACCGTGTAGTTCAGCATTTCTCCGCTGCTTTGTTGCACATAGCGAATACAAACCTACATTTTGTTCAATGGCTGTATATATAACGGATATCTGGTACCACTATAACCACAGATAGAGTAGTAGAATAGAACCTTACAAGGTGACTGCCGACTCGACAATTATAATACATTGTTTAACTACTCTACATGTTTTTGAGTATACCTATAACGGCATTCGCTGGGTGCAGCTGGAGAGAGGGGATGGCTAGCGCTGATGTCGTTTTAACACGTCTTCTTATATGGAAGTTGGCAGAAAAATGCCTGTGGCGGCCGCTCGAACTATTTTGTTCCCATAAGATTTTAATATGGATTTGGGCAGAATATGGGGGCGCTGTCATATGTGCACCTAGCCAATTCTACTTCATCGTTTCCGTTACCACACATTTTACATTACATTGAAGTATGAAGATCTCCCGGAATAGGTAAAATAATGTGCATGCAAACAATTCGATATATACTTCCTTTTTTTTTTCATGCGATTTTCGAAGTTTGTTACGACTGTCGCAACGGCTGTACTTACTACTTAGTAACTACGTGTATATACTTGCGGTTGTATCAGTACAACATTTTTGAAAGATCGTTATATTTTTCTAGGTAGCAGTTGTAAATAAAAGTTGCTTAAGTCGCACGCACAATAAATATAACTATTATTGTAAAAGTACTTGGTTATTAACGGAAATCATGCAGGTTAACAGCAGTACATGCAATAAGAGATCTGTACATGATGATATTGACTGTCCAATCGATAATAATAAAAGGCTAAAACTAGACGATTTAAAAACGGCAGTTAGTGAAACAGGAAGCAATAAGAGTAGTGTTGTGAAAAATCACAATATTTTAATAAATTCCAAAACAGAGGAAAAAGATGAAAATCACGAAGTTGAGTATCTGGAAGCACCTGTTAAATTGGACATTGACTACAAAGATTATAGGTATATATTTATTAGCCAATTTAATCTGCTATTATATACTTAATCGTAACTTGAAAATGACGATTTTTTCTGATTTTTTAAAAATAATTTAGTCTGTGACGTGTATTGCAGATTAGAGTAGCGTTTTAAGCTTTATATAAATAAATCATCAAACTTGTGTAAACTATTTATAAAATAAATATTTTTGTTTGTAGAACCATCAAATTGAAAAATGGCTTGCGGGCTTTACTGATTTCTGACGATAAAACTGGTGTTGGGTCAAATAGTGAAAATAATCAAGGTAAGTACAACTACAAAAAAGTAGTTATATTATAGTATGTCTTTATATAAAAAAGAATAACATTTTATCATATATATTTTTAATCTATAGAAATACATCAATTTAGTACTAATATTCTATCAGAGTATGGCGATAATAAAAGTAATGATGTCCAAAAAAAAATTTTTAATCACCTACAATATGTAAGAATACTTTGTAATTAGACTAGCATTTTTTATTATAACTATTTACTAATGTTTTAAACATTTTATATTTGGTTTTCTAGGCATATTGTAGTTTGTGCATCAATGTTGGTAGTTTTAACGATCCAATAAACATACAAGGCCTAGCTCATTTACTTGAGCACATGATATCTATGGGTTGTAAAAAGTATCCAAAGGTTCTCAAATAGTTGCATAGACACAATTATTAAAAATACAAATGTATATGATATGTAACAGCTCTAATTGCAATTATATTTTAGGAAAATGAATTTGATTCTTTCATTCAAAAAAGATCTGGTGTTTATAATGCTTTCACAGAAACTGAGAAAACAACATTCTATTTTGAAATTCCAGAAAAGTATTTCCTTAATGCTTTAGACCGATTTGCTAATCTATTTATCAGCCCATTACTTACCAAAGATGCAATCGTTCGAGAATGCCAAGCCATTGAAAATGGTCAGTATTTGCTGCAGCATTAATAACACATACAAATATCAAATTATATAAAAGTTGTCTGTCAATTAATATTCTATTTTGTAAATTGTTAAACTTGCTAAAACTAAATCTAGAATTCAAGTTGGTAAAACAGTTGGATATAAGTAGGGTAGTACAAGTAAAACACAGTTTTTTAAAACACAGTAATCCAGCTTCGAAATTCAGTTGGGGAAATTTGAAATCTTTGCAAGATTATACAAGTATAGATAAATTATATTCTGAATTACACAGGTTTCACAAAAGACATTACAGTGCACATCGAATGACTGCAGTTATACAAGTTAGTTACTACAGGATAATAATTATTCAAGTTTAATTCTTGATAAAAATATATTACAACAATTATTGCAGGCTAGCAGAACTCTAGATGAGTTGGAAAAAGATATCAGAAACTGCTTCTCTGACATTCCTCTGTACAATGGTGGTTTACTTTCAGATGATTTTTCTAGATTTCTATGGCAAGATTGTTTCGATAGTTCAAAATTTAAAAGAATATACAGTATAAAAAACGTTAGAGATACTTCCGAGGTTTTTATTAAAACATCTTACACTTATCATTTACACGTACAAATATACTAATTTGAATACACAACATGATAAAATGTTTGAATTGTAGATTGAACTAAATTGGGTAATGCCTCCAATGCATCATTTATATAAAAGTAAACCTTTAGAATACATTTTTCATCTTCTTGGCCAAGTAGGAGAGGGCTCATTATTACATCACTTGCATAAAAAAATGTGGTGTGTTGATATTCATAATGGGGCAGTTGAGTCTTTTGAGCATACTTCAATGTACAGCTTATTTAGTGTTAGTTTTGATCTAACTGATGAAGGATATGAACATTTATTCGAAATTTTAAATTTTATTTTCTCTTACATAAAACTATTACAAATCGAAGGAACAAGTAAATCATTATATGACCATGTCAAACGTATTAAAGAAGAAGATTTTAGGTTTGTGTAACTCTTACCGAATATATAATAAACAAACTTGGCAAAGTTCATGCAGTCATATCATTAATATTACTTTCACTCTATAGATTAAAGCTTCAATTTTATGTACCTACTTGACTTTGGATTTCTCATGTTTCTTAATTCATAAACTAACCTTAGTGGGCTATTGGAAAGCTTTAGATTGTCTATTGTCACACCTATTCATACTACTTGCTAGGTGTGGGTGCTAGCTGCACAATGCAAAAATAAACTACTTATGTCATAGATAGGGGCGACATAAGTGCAGACTTATGCCACGAAATGCTATACAAAATAATAATAAATACATTTTACATTATCAACTTTATTTTAATGTTATAGGTCATGCTTTGAAAATGATTATGAAAGTTTTATAAAGACAGTGTCACAAAATATGCAACATTATGCACCTGTTGATTACTTGAATGGATATGATTTATTTTTGGAGGACAACTTACAAGCTATTCAAAGTTGTATTGATGCTCTTAGTCCAGAAAATGTAAATATTATTGTATCTAGTAAAAAAATTAATGACAAAGAGCTTGATGAAGTTGAGCCTTGGTTTCAAACAAAGTACACAAGCAAAGAAATACCAAAAGAATGGATTGCTCAGTGGAAGTCAATCGAACCATTACCAGAATTTAAGCTCTTTATAGAAGAAAATAATATTAAAAATTGTTTTGATCAAGTTAATTCTTTCACTGAAAAGTTTAAACCAGTAAAAATTGTATGTGTGAATGGTATTGAATTATGGCATGAAAAAGTGTCAGAATCGCATAATTCAGAATTTTCAATATATCTGCATTTAAATATCCCTGAATCTACTGAATCTCCGCTCAGGTAAAATATTTTTGTATTCTAATAATAATTTACTTGATGTCTAAACGAGTGCAAATATTACATGCATATTTATTTCTTGATATCTAGAGCTGCTATGATGCATTTACTTGTCATTATATTACATCGCTTAACTAAGCATTATACAACAGACAAATGTATATGTATAAACGTGTCTGTTTGTGGTATTCTATTGGAATTGATTAGATTTAGCGAAGTATCATTGGTAAGTATATGCTTAAAGCAAATGGCACCAAACGTACTTTGGTAACTTAAATTAGTACCTATTAATAATATTTTTGTAACGTATGTACGATTTTTGTTTTTTCCGTATCTATCAAGCGAGCGTAAAGTACTAGTTTTTTTAACAGGGCGTAAAAAAGTTGACATTCGTCAAAAAAAGACGGTAGCGGGCAAAAAAGTCAGCAGCAAGAATTCATAATTTTCAAAATTTATTTTCAAAATGGTTAATGGCTGTATAGAAACATTACTTTTTTACTCCCGCTCCGTACTTGAAAAATGCATGAAACATGCAAAAATCTGTACATGCGTTATAAAAACTATGGTAAGTACCAAGGGCTAAGTGGGGTTTTTGACCTCGTACTGCAATAACTCCACATTCGGTATAAAAAGATCCATTCTATACCCTTGTTATACAATAATTAATAGAAAAGTCGAACTTGAAAATTACAATGATAAACTTTCTATATTATAGTTTCTATTTGCATACTTGACAAGTTTTATTTATTCTTTCATCATAGAGGATATATCAGTAGAATACAATATCGACTTTGACTGCAAACTTTTTCACCAATACACGTTTACAAACCTAGTATTGTTTCTTCTTTATTTTCAGCTATTGTTAACAACGCAAATTTTAACAGATTTAAAAAACATCGATAAATTATTGACAAAAGCTTTATTTAATCAAGCAAAAAGAGAATTATTAAAAATGTACTATAATTGCTTTATTGATCCCTGCAAGCTTAGCATGTAAGTGCAAAGACATTTTAAGTGTAGTTTTAGTAAAATGATATTCAATTAAAAGTTGTAATTTAAAAAAATTAATATTGCTGAATAATTATTGATTTATAGGGAAGTTTGGCTATCGATTTCAACATCAGGCTATTGGATTTCTAACGAAAAATACAAAGCATTGCATGATATAACTTATGATCAATTTATAAGTTTTACAAAAGAGTTTCCAAAAAAATGTTTCATTCAATGTTTAATTAAAGGAAACTTAAATGATGATAAATCACTAAATTATATATATGAAATCTTAAGTTTGTTACCATGTTACGTTCGATTATTACGTGACAAACCAGCAGTGAAATTATATAAATATGACTTGGGAGAAAGAGTTTGCCAAGTTCAAAACTTTAATAATGCAGATTCCAATACCATTGTTACAAATTATTATCAAACGGGTCCCTCTTCAGTAAAGATGTTTGTTATTTTTCATCTTATAACGGTAAATATCGAACATTGTTTGTGAATTTCTGTACTGCACAAACAAGAGTGTTTTGCTCAATTAGATTTTCCGTACAAATGCATTTTTTACAAATGTTCAAATTCCGTAAACATATACAAAAGTGTGTTTGAAAATTTATCATGATAATCCAAATGAGTGGGATTATAATTTTGTGATGATTGGACGAAATGCAGCTGTGAAATGACAGTAATAAAATGCAATTTTCCAATCTAAAACATCCTGCAAATTAACCTTTGCAATATTTATGAAATTTTGACATTTGTTTGGTCTGACGCGGTACATGCATATACTTATCATGGTAACGAGTTTACATGCTTTTTCGACTTTTAATGATGAAATAACGCTAGGCAGAAATGATTTTAGACCGCTTCTCCCAGCCTAGTGCGCCATGTTTTTTTACTCATAAAATGCTTTTGTTCTGGAAATCCAAAATAACAGTAAAACACTGGCCCCTTGGTGATTTCCCCGTTTACTATATATAATTACATAAATTCAACATAATATAATATTGCCGTCTGAAAATAAAGACCCATGAATTTTGAAGATTAATATTGAATATTATAGACATAATAATATAAAACATATTTTGTTAAATAATGTGATATATTATTAAATTAATAGGTAATATTACAGGAGCCTTTATTTAATAATTTACGAACGCAAGAACAATTAGGATATAAAATTAGTTGTGCACAGTACTACGCCTGTGGAGTTTTTTGCTTATCAGTATCGGTCATTACTCAAGCTAATAAATTTACGGCAGCGTACATAGATGAAAGGATAACAAACTTCTTAACTGGCTTCAGTCATACGTTGAAGGCAATGCCCGACGAAGAATTAATTTACGCGAAGGAAAACTTTATACGATTGGTATATCAACATCAACAACACAATAATAGCGCAGATTCTATTTGGGGAGAAATTCTTTTTGGCCAATACATCCCTAACATTACTGAAGAAGGGCTAGAAATTGTCAAAGACATTTCAACGCGTGATATTTATGAACATTTTATCGACTATATGATTGCAGGACCCAACTATAGAAAATTAAGTGTTCAAGTTGTTGGGACACCCGAATCTATGTCTATAGGTAATACCTACATGCTTATGATGAAACCATTTTGTATATCTATTTATTTATTAATTTTAAAACGACAATTACAGATAATGAAAGTAACGACTCAAGTCCCAACAAATATTCACTTTCATTTTCAACTGAAATTACCAATGAAAAAAAACGAAACTCGGGCTATTATGTGAATGACATAAGAACTTATAGTCAACAACTTGACGTGTACCCGTGAGTACAAAGTTATAAGGAACAGTTTTCAAACGTATTTAAATATATTATACAATTAAGCCAAAGTATTTAAACACTAAGTATTATATATTTTACTACATTTTTTTAAATTATTATTGCCAAGTCACGGAGTATATAAAAAGGACTAATTTTATATTAACAAGTACAAAAAATACTTTGAAATACTTTGGCAATTACTTTTCTTCTTAATAATCACTTTTTTGTATCACCGCAAGTCAGATGGGAAGATTGTTTCAGTTGAGAAATAAAAAAAATTATAGACATTCTACATTCTGCATCTTTTTAATTTTATTTGTATGACATGACATTTTAATAAATCATACTTGCAAAAATATCAGCCAGTCGTTTATTAAATCCATTTTTTTAAAGACGTCCTGAAAAAATTAGTTTGCTCGTGGATTCTTTAAAAAAGTATATAACAATAAATTCATTCTTTCTTAACTTTTATGATTTTCACGCGTAATATTATAATATTAAATATGTATGTAGACATTTGAAAAAAGTTAATTTTGTAGTTGAAGTATAGATGTAAACTAAAGTGCTTTGAAGAAATATTAAAGCTATACGTACGGCCGGTGAGTAGCAATTTCTTTAATAAAGATATTACATTGAATATGAATGCAGTTCTGGTAATCTAATCCATTACAACATCTATCAACGTGCATTTTTTTATTATAATATTTGTTCCGTTTTCATAATCTTGTAATAAGTAATACCATTCTTCTTTTACTTTAATAATAATAATATAGAGTTGTCACTATGTTTACATTATCATCTAAGCTCCAAATATGAACCTGTATTTTTCGTTATATTACCGCGACATTACGTATTCTTATAGAATAGTAATCTTCCGATTTGCGTTTCGTGTTTTCGCTCACACTGATTCTCTTCCAACGTAATCATACCCATTATTAAACTTACTAATTTCTAAGTTTCTCTTTGGATTTATATTTTTCTTTAAATCTTTTGCTTTGCTTTTGAATTTCTATATTATGAAAAATGCAAACATGGTTGAGAAAAATCTCTATCAAACCAGAAAATATGAGTTAATGCAGAATCAGCTTCGCTGGACACTAGGCACAAATGGAATAACATGTTTACAACAGTAAAAATTACACAATGGATTACTCGGCATGTGTTTATAATGATGCAATTGCAATATAAATGCAGCAGTACTGGAGTCATTCTTTTTTTTCGTTTTTGTCGCAGATTGAACGTGCGTCACCCCTCATGAAGGTATACAACGGGTGCATAGAATATTATCTATCGGTTATCAAATCAACAAATACAAAATTTTGCATTTTTATTTTTATTGTGTCGATCCTTAGCTTTATTTTGGTATAACGGATACAAACACTGGATCTATATTGCAACGCACATGAAAATTCATTTTCGCGAATGCTTTTTTATTTTTGCTTCAAAAATGATAATCGAATATTTATATTCGATGCACTTTATAAAGAAAAAATTATAGTACTATTTATATTAAAATATTTAAAAGAAAGTCGGTAATTTAATTGACAATTATAGCTCGACAAAATGATGCATGATATAATTTTTATTTTAATTAACAAAATTCTAAGAAATGTATTGGCGCGCCATGAAAGTTATAATAATAAGAATAATAATATATAATGTTAGTCGGTGAACGCATACGTAGATCATCTTGCGCATGCACATTTTATACTTTTTTTCTTTTTAAAGTTTTTACTTGTTTTATTTTTCCAGTTTTAGCTAAGACAAGAAATAATATAATATATGTTATGTAATATTTAATAAGAATATATAATAACGGGGCCCACTTATGGTTTCAACTACATTAATAGTGATTGATCGATTGTATTTTTTTCTTTCTTTTTTTGATACTTTTTTTAATTAGATATATTTTGTGATTACTATCATATTTTAATATACTTGAGTGACAATTACATACGCATATAAGCGAAAACTTAGTGTATAATATATATAAAAAAAGAAAACCTACCAAATATAGAAGTCGTGATCCGTGGAAAAAAAAACATAATTAAAAATAAATGTCGGAAACGCGCACGTCAAACGGTAGAAAACGATCACAAAAACGTTGTTTGGGATAATTGAAATCTAAAATTAAAGGCGGCTATACAAACTTAATGCCCATCGTTACTTGCGCGCCAAAAAACCCCAAACTTACTATCAACATTATGCACTAGCATTCCTCGTCAAGGAAAATCATTGTTATAACTATTATTAGTGCTTTTATCAAATCATTTCGGCTCAACATGTTTACAAACATGTTGAGAACTAATTCAATGTATCTCTTAAAAGGTTTATAAAAAAACTTAGCAAAAACTTTTACAAAGCAAAAAATAATTTAAAATAACGACAAATATTATTATTTTTTTGATAAACTCTACTTTGATGATATACAAATAAGAAAGATAATGAAAAGACAAATATTGGTACTTAAAGTGATCGCGTTGCGACTTGATTACAATTTTTTTTTCATTTTTATTCAACATGTATATGGATTATATAATGTTAGGAATCCATTTCAAGTGTTTTATATAAACGATCGATCGTTTGAATGCTTTACTTTTTTTTTACTTATTACCATTTATAGGTAGAGTGCGTGGGCCCCTAATTCTATGCATTTAGTGAAAAGCTTAAGACGCTGTCGAAGCGCTTTGGATTTCTCATGTTTTTATTCATTGAAGTTACTTTTTCTTTATCGGTACACATAACCCAATAAACACGAGTTTTTTTTGAAACATGATTTTGCTATTTTCAGCATTGTTTTTATTTTGTTCGTAATATCATTTGCTTTTTGTTAAAAATTGTTTGTTCAACTTGAAATTGTGACTTTATGTCTGATATCAGTGTTGCGGCAACCGATGCATTCTGTATTTATCATGTATACATTAGTTACTTTTATTTGATCGCATTTTATCAAGAGATTCATATTCTTGAGTATGAAAATCATTCACGTTTTAGTTTTAACAAAGCGTAAAGTGGCATACACTCTCGAGCTCAATTGTTAACGGGTCACATTAAATTTTATATAGATATAGTAGCAGTGTTAAATTGACCGGCTCTTTTGCGTTCGACTCTTTAAAAAACGACTGAGTATTGGTATCTGAAAAAATTATTAGCTAGAAAAAATATTGAAAAGTATGCTGTTTTAACCTGTCAAAAGCTCGTCTAAAGCGCAAGATGAAACCAATAGCTAATTGAATGCTTTGGATTTTGAAAGTGCGGGGTCATGTTAGAGTGATCAATTATTTTGACAAGTTAATTAAGCGCAGTTTTTAATTTATTTACCAGGACCACGTTGACAGCTGCTACCCGGCTCACTTTCATGCAAAAACGACAACAAAAACTATAACCAGTAATTTTTTTTCAGATACCAAAATTTAGTCGTTTTTCTAATAGTTACAATCAATCGAGAGGATCAGTTTAATATTGCTAGTATATCTATATAAAAGATATGCTAACCCCTTAGATTATTAGGTTGTGTATGGCTGCTGGTTACATTTACATTGACTGATTCTTCAGTTCGTCGTTTGAAAACTAAAAATGTATCTTAACGTAATTTTTACGTTTTTTCCTTGAAAAATCATTTACTTTTGCACTATTAGCACGTCGAAGCATCGTTCATTAAACGTTTTTTTACCCATGATTGGCGCAAATGTTTTACAGGCAGATCAAATTTGCTTTTGTTATCATTGACTTTGCACTCATTTCATGGAAACTTCATTTTAGCTGTAGAATTACCAACAGAACTTTTGTTTCTGTCTCATTGTTTTTGTTTTCGTTAACCATGACAATCTTTTATATTTCAAATTCGCAAACTAACATCATTCACTGCATTTTTTATTTTATACATTTTTTCATTGTCTTAATGCATTTAGTCGCGATAACAAATCTACAAAAATATAGCACTGTCTCTCTTTACTTATCATCTTTCATTATATTAATCCAATAAATGTTATTTTTTTTCCTATTCGCTCAACGGCATAGTTCTTTATCCTGTAACTAAATCTGTCATTCCATCAAATTGTGTTTTTATAAATCGCGTTTTTATATAATGTTGTCATTATAGCTTCCTTCCATTCTTTTCTTTTTACTCATCTTCATCGCGACATGCTTTTATTTTTATCAATATAAAAAGAGTGCTCAACGATATAGCGATGATGACTTTTTCTCAAACTATCTTGGCGAGCTTTATGCTAAATCAAATTCGTCGTAGTGATCATATCTCGTTTATAAACTTAGTGCGTGATCAACACACCTAAGAGCATCTTCTATGTACATTGATCGTTTCACTGCTACTTAGCGCTTGCCCTCAATGTATGTACAATTATGGATCGCTGAACCGACATGAAAAATACTATAAAAAAATGAAAAAATGACGTTGACCTGTGTATTCTAACGTCCGTCATACAATCCCAAATACAATGATCTATAAAATAATTATAAAATAATAATAGTAGAGTTTGCATGTCCAAATGATTATTTTACCAAAATTCGTTGTATGTTCAGCTCCCGCAACACAAACGCACATACAAAACAAGCAGCAGTATCTCTCCTTTACACTTACATTCAGTCGTAAAATATTCCAAACGCAAATGCAAATAAATATATATTTATATATACCCTCTACGTTCTATGTCTCCATGTATACTTCAACACTTGCACGGGCGCGCGGACCGCGTCCGCGGCGACACATTCCTTTTAGCTCATTCAATCCATGTCTTTTTTCATTCAAGGATCCATTTCGTATCAATCATCGTACTTGATGGACACATAATCAGTTGTTAGGCGCGTGCCCGCGCGCGCTCACATACCTTACGTATATAATCTGCATGCATACGTATATAAAACTATAATCACATCGTCTTTATATACACAGCTTTTCATTCACTCATTCTTTCTTTCTTTTTTTTTAACTCGTCAAGTTTGTTAAAAAGAAAAAAGAATAAAACAGTATTTTCGTCACACATTATCATCCACCTTCACGAGAGGATTTGTTTCACTTTGCGCTACGTATAGCTTTTATACGAACGCATAACTTACGTATAGTAAATCTACGAGAACTCTAACCTAAATCATGTATAAATATATATATATTTCACTTATATGAAAAGCATCAGTCTCTATGCGCTCGAATATACTCTATACTCGACAGCCCATCCTGCAGCTAAAATCGTGAATTTGCAACTTCAATGCCGCGCGACACGCATGGTCAAGTTTTAGACAGAAAAGTAGAGTATGCAGGGATAGGCTGTCGAAACGACCAAGGTGAGCATTTCATATAATACCGGAAAATATATATTCTCATCGTAAAAAAAATAATCACGCTCCTTAAGTTAATTAATCATCTATAGCAGTTAACGACTCGTTTTTGCTGGTAAAATTAGCACATGCATACCCTAATCAGTCGGAATATATTTCCACCGCGATGGTACAAGCGCAGCAGCCCCATCAGCATAAGCATGCCTCTCATAATTATCCGTTTCTTTATCTTCATTTTTTTACTTCAAACTCTTCCTGTTATACCTTATTAGAGTGTGGTACTTTTTGGCAGTGAGGACACGTGTTGTGTTAGTCGACAATCAACATAAATTTTGCACTTCATCCGTGATAGCGCTACAGTTTTCTTTTTGTTTCTATTACGTTTTGGCCCCACCATAGTTTTACGTGTCTGCAGAAACGTCAAAATTGTAACCTTCTCTATTGCGAACTATTATGTTCGGAACTTCGACGGAGCTTTCAAAGCTAGTCGTAACATACGAGAAATTGATCAACGATTCAGCTACCGTAAAACTAGATTGGTTACATACAGTCTTGAGTCACGTTCGGGAGTATAATTTTTAATCAGTTTTTTGCACAAAGCATTCTCTTATTTTTTGTTTTTTTTTTCTTTTACTTTTTCCGTAATGTGCTCGGTAATGTAGTCAACTAATTATTTTTGACTGGGTAACCGACGTTCTTTGACGCGTCACCTTGTTTACCATTCAGAACGCTCTTACCGACTTCCGAAACATTGAATTGATCTGGTATTCTAAGGACTTCCTTGGTCAATTTAAGATTTGCAAACGTATTCCTGTAATATTTAATTTTTTTGCGTTAAGACTTGTTCATTAGTTTTGTATTCGTTCTGCGCTCGCGTCTATCAAACGTTTTTTTAAGATTTATTTTGACTTAATATAACTGAGTTGTCGTTAAAACTTTTGCTTTAAAAGAAATGTTCACACTTACGAAAGTCCACTAGTAACGGCGTTGCTAGCTTTTCTCCCTGCGCCATTTTTCATTTCGTAATAATTTGCTTTTCTAAAAGTATCCATCTTTTTTGAAGTAACCTAAAGTATACGCGAACATATTATAGAACACGAGCGGATAACAATTTATGGTGATTAACGGAATTCTATCAAATAGCAGTGGGCACCTTCATTTGCGTTTTCTTTCCGCCACGACTGGGAGGGGCTTGAGCGCGCCAGTTGCCTCGTGTGGTTGAAAAATTGGGACGTCCTGCAAATGAATTGAGCGGTCGATGATTGTATTTTAGTCCGCCAATTGACGTCACCTGAAATCAAAAATAAAAAAAAATTATAGTCAATAATGTATACGTACATTTTAATTCATAAAGCTATATATTTTTCGGTTAATTGGATTTTTAATAACTTATATTAGCGAAAATCGTCAGATAACAGGCTGAGCTTCTTATTTATACATTAATACTAATACGTGGCACTTCTGTATATTACAAAGCCATACAATAAATCCGACATATTTTTTTTAGATTGCTCCGTTTTAGTACAAAATCATAAATTTTATTATGTAAGTAAAACAATTAATGTACACTTTAGTGTAATAAGACTTTTACGAATTCACATAATTTATTATAAGCAGATTATTTAAAGCACAGAAAGTTGAAATATTAAAGATTTTTTCAATATAATAAATATTTTGTAATAATAGAAAAGCAATATCTAATGGGATTATATTTATTTTAAAGTACTCTGTATCCTTGAAGAGGGAAATCAAATAAATAATTTCTATTATTAAAAATATGGTGTTCGTTATAACCAATAAATTCTTACTTTTCTACATATTTCAGAAATTGCTCACTTTTTTATAGTATACATTTCGATACAAGTGCGTAAAAGTTGATTTTGTAAGTTGTTGTGTACCATGCTTTTTATAAGTAGGGCATCGGATTGGATAAAAAAAATGAACACGTACACAAAAAACTGAACGTGTCTTCGCCCCGCCGTTCGGAAACGCTTATACAACTCAATTTTCGCTTTATTTTTCAGGTAGCCAAAAAGAGTTTTTTCAATGCACATGCTATGGAAATCTTTTTTTCCTCTACTTTAATTTAAAAAACGTTGACAACTTTTTTAAAAACTGAAGCTCTTATTTTGTTTTTAAATTATATAATTGTAGTATTAAATTTTAATTTGATTTGCTGAATATCGCGAAAGACCTTTTGACTAATATTTCCCAATAAACTAAACGGTTTCGCTTTGACCTATTACGTAGAAACTATAAGGGAGCTCTGAAAAATAAATATATGATTATTTTGGTGCCGTATGTCTACCTAAATGAGTTGAGTATGATGTTTTGTATAAGGCACAGCTGTATTTTGCAACAATGCAAACAATAAAATGCAATTTTCTTGAAATTACGGAAAGTAGACTTACGTCTTTATATAAGCTACAGAATTATAAATGAAGCATGAAAAAGAAAAGTATCAATTTGCTACACAAGACATATTGTTAGGCAGTAGCAACTTACTTAAAAAATTATTTTAATATTTTTTTAGTATCTGTATATGTTAAAAACTGTGCTTAAAAATTGAAACATTTGTTGATGAATATCATATAAATATACAGCAAAAATATCATAAAAGTTATGCAAATAGTCGTCTACAATGGAATGGTAAAATTGAGAGCCGACAGATAAGCCACAGAGACTGATATCCGAGCATGAAAGCTAATTTGTATCGGCCAGCGAAAAAGCTTTTCCGTTGGCTGGGTAGCCGTGCCTTTGTCTTATGCAAAGAGCAGAAGACTTGGCTAATTGTAAGCAGAGAGCAGCAAGAGTGTCAAAACAATGTTCGTATTTGCATGGCGGCGTAATCTTGCAGATTCTACCTGTGGTGGAATACGTCTTTGGGGTGCTCCCTGAAGTGGTTGGGGAATCCTGCCAGGTTGACCAAAGTTTGGGCCCCACGAACCGACGACTACACCAGCGATTTCAAGCTGGCCACCGCGCGACGGAATGGGTCGTCGCATGAGGCTTCGCTGGTGTGCAGTGACAACGGCACCGCCTGCTCTACCTCGCACCAAACCATCAGGTGTTATTGGGCAACCTACTGGTGGTATCGACTGTGGTGCAGCAATACGAATCCCTGTAAATAAAGGGTTAAAAGTATAACTTTTAAATGAAAATATACTTTATCTCTTGTAAGAAACACACGTATTTTTGTTCGCTGTTTTTCTCCAAAAGAATTAAGGACTAATGTAGCCCTTTTACGACACGGCGCACCACATGGTTTGTTATTACGATACAAACAACTTATCTTTCTAAAGATTATTTTTTAACCTTTTTTAATGATAAAAAAATATTGTAAAAATGATTTCAATCTTAAATTTAACGTCATCATCGATGTATTAGTTTAATATAAATAATGATTAAAGTTTGGGTAAAACTAAAAGCATATATTATTAAGTATTTTGTAATGGTTTGAATAAGCTTAAAGTGAGTGAAAAAACTAACCTAAAAAGATACTTGGATTCATTTCAGTTGTCGCGAGTTACGATTTTTCTAATTGAATCTCGCGTGTTACACTGTTTTTATTATGATCCATCAATAATGGTCATTATTGTCCGCAGCTAACTATATTTTGCTCGTTAGTCAATAAACAGCTAATGTACGGACGCATTTTCGCGTTTTTTCGTACTTGTTAAACGGGGCTCACTTTACTTCAACCTTTCAAGTAAGAAAAACGCAAAAATTATGCGTATAACAAAAATAATTTTGTTTTGCCCATTTATTATCTCTTAATGTTAACATTTCTTGTTATAAAAATGTTTCAAGTCATAAATTACCTTGCGTAATAGGAGGCAACGGTCGAGCAAAAACAACGTTAACTCCTTCGAGAATAGCTTTGCGCATTCTTTCAACTTTGAGGTCACGATCAATATTGCCACCGCAAAGATCCAAAAGATTTTTAGCAACAGTCGCACGTGCTAAAGTATGGTGAAAGAGTTTTCCATCAAAGTACAACCAAGGACAACACATCAACCAAGGGATAGGCGCTCCACATGCATCATTTGCTAAGAGGGCTGTCTCTACACCAGCCATAAAAAGACTGGCTAATTGCACCCCTCGAGTAGTTACAAGAGATATCTGAACAGAACAGAATGTAAGATGAGAAAATTTGTGAACATTGTAATAAATCGTATATTGAGAAATTATAGTATAAACTTACCTGTAAGTCTTGTAGATATTGAGCATTCATCAGTTCAGGTGAGAATGCTTGAACAATAAAGGCATCTAGTTCCCGTCGTCGTAATATTTTAATTTTATCAGAAAATGTCATGATGTATCTAAAAAAAAAATAATAATAATAGCATACATATATTTAAAATTTAACTTTTGAAATAAATTTATATTCATTATCTATTAACGAAATCGTTATACCTCAATACACAAGCCATAACTAATAAATGTTGCGGCACATAGGCAGTATTCAGCATGAGTGGAGTGTCAGACCTCATGCATGTTAAAAATCCTCTTAGGCGACGTCTCTTATCATCGATGCCGGTGCTAAAATATTTTATTTATACTTTATACTATTAGGATCCTCTTTGAAAATTAAATTATTTTATAATGCTTACCCAAACCATAGTCGCTGAATTGTCGGAACACCCCAACCAATTTGCTCAGCTTTGACTAACTCTGGCGATTGAAATGGATTTGATTTAGACCAAACCCATTCTTTAACAATAACGTCTGGGACTTCGATTTTGTCAGTTTCTGAAAACAAATTTCATTTATTTGCACATCGTAATATTAAAACTTGATTTAAATAATTTTGTTTACCAACCTCCCTTCTCTTTACTTTTAGTTGCTAAATATAAACGATGATGTAAGTTGAACAAAATAGCATAGACCATTTGTCTGACTGGTCTATATATAACGTGAATCGATGGAAACTCCATATTATTTTCATCTTCTAACAATACCGGTAACTTGATTTCAGCATTTGCAAGTATCTGATAAATGTGAGGAGACATTAATCCTTTTTGATGTCTCTCGGATGCTGTGCGCATTACTTCTGGTACAGTAGTAGGTATCGTGGTAGACTTCTCTATTTGTTTAATATGTTCTATTGTTATGTGAGAAGGTGATGTTGCTGAAGAGCTAGTACTTGAACTAGATGAGCTAATTAGAAGATTGTGAGTATCATTAACCGCATGCCCGTTGCCTATTAAAATTACAAAGTTTAGAAAAAAATATACTTGAAAACTTGAATTAAATTTAATTAAGTGATAGTTTTTCAATTTTGGTAGACTTACTTTGATTATCTTCAATCCGAGTATTATCGGTATCGCAATGGCCTTGAACACCAGGTGGTTCAATAACAATTTGAGGTGCAGCTTTGGCATTTGCAGTAGCCTCTTTATACACATTCAAACTTTCTTGCTCACTTTCAAGTGTTTCAGATGCAAAACGTGATGTTTCCATAGTAGTTTCATCTTCAGTAGTCGAAGGTGCATCAGAAGTGGTTGACTGAATTTGATCATTTTGAACATCATCTGGGTTTTAAAATATATATATATATAAAAAAACAAGTTTAATGATATCAATATATAAAAGTCACCACATAGACAAGAAGACACTGAGCTTACCTTTGGTTAATTTTATTAGCTTGTAATGTAAAAACCCATCCTTTGTTCCATTGACATAATATTGAACAGATTTCTTGAAAATTGAACACTTTGGATCAGTTGGAGAGTCGAATACTTTTTGTGCTACATCATCAAGTTCAATCGAAGATAAATCTTTGACAAAGTTTGCGACTGCTCTTATGGATTGATCTACATTTGTTTTATTTAGATTAATTTTCTTATAAAAGTCTGCCAAATCAGATTCAGTTAATATGTGATTTCCAAGTAATGTTGCTAGGATGCACAGTCTTTCTGGTGGGAGATTTAATCCTTTTAAAAGTTCACTAATCAGATACTCTTTTGTATCAAGGGAGCCCTAAAAAATAAAAGTATAAGTTAATAAAACTAACTACAGAATAGAAAAAAAAATGCTATGAGAACAGTGACAGACCTTGTATGTCAATTTGAGTTGTTCTGACGAAAAATACCTCGGAGGATCAAAAACTGCATACTCTGCATCATCAGCAATTAGACCATGATAACTATTTTCTCGACAAAAAGCAATGACTTCTTGATGATGATCATCTACACTGCTTACCTAAAGATTCAACATTCAGAAATATGTTATTATTTTCAAGTCAAGTTACAATAACAAGTATGTCAATTATAATGAGTAATTCAACTCACAACTGTGACATTTAAATGTCTAAGACCCATTCGTAAACTTGTTCTTAAGCATGCTGGAGGAATCCACCAAATTTTTGGTGGAGGTGTACCTTTGGTTGCTATGTGTTTCAATACCTGTCATGCAACAAAGATTGTAAGTTTTTGATATAGATAAAGTATAGCTGTAGTGCTATGCTTCTGAAAAAAATGCAAGCTCACATTATTAACTTTTTGTCTGGTATTCAATTGATTTTGAATCCATTCCGCTTGTCGCGGAGATTCAAGAGAACCATTAAAAAATACAGCCAATTCTAGACCTGCTGCTTCACTGGCTTGTATAAAGACTTCAAGGAACTGTATCATTCGATTCCATTGTCCACCACAGGCCCAGTCTACGCAAGTTGAATAAGCATTAATAAATTACAGATTTGTAATAAATTATGGACTTGTGATAAAGTATACCTGAAAAGTAGCCACCATAAAGTCTATCAAAGCAACACTCTCCATCTAGTACTAGGCGCAATTTTGCATTGGAGAGCACCTGTCCCTTGCCAGTTTTATTGCGCTGCTTCTGGATGGTATTTCGTGCTACCTTTAATAAATCAACAGGCATCGATGCTCCTGGCACTGAGTTACTGTCCAGGACAACTTGCAGGGCCTGGACATTCATTTTGCTGTGGAGATCTTGTAAGCTGCTCACACTAAGCAAAATTGTCCGATGAACAAACTGGTAAAATTTTGGAGAAGCAGTAATTTTAGCTTCCGAGAACTTTGGGAAGAATTTTGAATGATTTAGAAGGTTGATAATGTCAATTTTGATCTATCCAGCTAGAACCTGAAAATTGAAAGTTAGCCAAGGTTGTAACAGGTGCAAGAATAAGAGGGCAAGATTTATCAAAAGGGTTGTTGCAATGTCTCTGAGTGGGATAGCGTGTGCGGGTGTAGCCAGACAGTGTACGTTTCGTGCTTGGCTCTATACAATAAAGCTTTGACTCTCTTTTGATCTTTACAAGTGACTTTAGCCTATTAAGGCTAAATTGTGAGCGAGTATAGCGAGCCCGCGACTTCGCGAGAGCGGCTGATGAGCGTGGAAAAGAGGGAAGCAACGTCGTGTTTTCCACTCCTCCTAGTCCGAAGCCGCCAGCAGCTGCGGAGACTGCTGCAATTGACTGGCGTATAAGTAATTGGAGCTGCTGCCGCCGCCGCCACCGCCGCTGTCGTCATGAATTATCTAATACAAAAGTATGTGCAGGGGGCCGTAGGCGCGCGCGAGAGAGCTCCGCCGGAGGACCGGACAGACAGGCCAATGATTCCGCCGAGAATACTTACCTTATACATATGTCGGTGCTATGTATATTATATAGATATGTACATGCTTAACCGCGACTGCCAAGTTGAGGTCGAGTCACCGGCTGATGTAGATACTCTTCCGCGGAGGAGAAAAGTCGGCGCGCAGTAGCCGCCATTGACTGCAAGTGCAAAAGAAAGCGAGACGCGCGCGCGCGAATCCAGGGCGTGGAGCCGGCGACACTCTGATGGGCAACTCTGCGGGGACTAAGAGGAGAGCGGCCCGTATCGGCCAGTGCGTTACGTATAATCGAGTACGGGGCCGCCTCGGCAGTCTCCACTGTCTCTCTTGACACCGCGAGACTTTTGTCTTTTGCGATTCGAGGTAGCGCAAAGTGCGCACGCAGGAAGGTTGGAACGTTGCAGCTAAGTACTCACCTCGACTCGGGGAGAATCATTCTGTCTTCTCTCTCTCTCTCTCTCTCTCTCTCTCTCTCTCTCTCTCTCTCTCTCTCTCTTTCTCTCTCTCTATGCTTAATAATGCACCTCAACTCCAGAGCGAAGATTGAGCTACTGTGCGCCGACGCTATCGGCGACAACGACAGCTCCTCCGACGGCAGTATATACTTATCACACGATCTTACACTCAGTCTTGTCTTGTTCTGTTCGAGATGCGGGGCGATGCTGTACACGGCGGCGGTTCTACTCTCTCCATGTAGGTACTGCCGCAGAGTTGCCAGTTGCCACTCTCTCGCTAGCTTATACTTATAAGCGAGTCGAGTCGAGTCCAGCAGAGACCTGCAGCGCTCTTTTTTCGCATGTGACGTGTGCCCGCAAGTAGCCAACTTATATATATATATATATATGCATGCAAGAGATGTAGGGTGTATATATATATATAACGTATATAGCAGATCGAGACTCGCAGCGACGGCCGACGGTAGATTTAAAAACGGAAACGGCCACCACCGCCACCAACTGCCGACTGTTCAATGGTAGTAGCTGAAGATTTTCAACGGTTCACTGTGGTTTATTTTTTTACGGTACTTCAAATAGGTAAGTAATTGGTCTACGAGAATTCATAAGTACAGGATTCGGAATTCGCGAATACGCGCGGCTGTAGGTAAATTATGCCATTGATTAGTTGGTATATACATCATAGATATAAGATACTTATAACGTCGCACATAACCGGCGGCGCCACAAGGAGATTCCGTAGTTCATTCAATGTATACTTTATATATTTTTCAATAAATACGTTCATTTGAATGAGATTCTCTGTTATATTCTAGCTGTTGAATTGCTGATTAGATTTATCATGCGAGTGAATGCCTACAACTCTGCGTGTTTGCAATATCCATTATTGATGCAATTATTAACACAACCTAAAACTGTTTAATGAAAATAGTGTAAAGAGAAAAACAAGTATATAAGGTTGAACGTTTTTTATATTTTTTTTTTATACAAATACATTCTCACTTTGCAAATATATTTCACTAGTTAACATACAGTCGCATCTTACACACATTTTCATATAACTTATTGGAAGAGTAAACCAAATCATAAATAAATTAATCATTCGATCAACCAGTTTCCACTGAAGCTGACCTATAACTCTTCAGTTGATTCAAGTGTTGTACATACATATCATACATACAGGGCACAGTCGTGTTAGAATCACATTAGATTCGGATAATGTTCACTGTATTACGTTATAATTTGAGTATGCACCTTTTTTCGTTTATCACACAATTCTCATAAAACTCTACTGTGATTTTACAATACATACAGTAACAAAAATGCAAGAATACAAAATCATCTCTAATGTAGTAATAAGAAAAATATGCAACTTTAAACACTGCCAAAATTCAGGTTTGAAATTTTTGCTATGTCGCACACCGCAAAGTTCTTAGTCAATTTTACACTCCTTCTTCCTTACAATTCATCGTGTTCTTCACTCTGCTCTCTGTCATCATCAGCATCAATGTCAGATTCTTTTTCAGTCTCGTTAACATCTTCTGGTATATCTTCTTCCACTTCTGGAACCTCGTCTAATGGAATTCCCAATGTTTTCCGCATAAGCTGTTCAACATTCTCAGCAAAACTTGCAGTTTCTTTGAGCATGTAGCCTGACCTAAGAGTTGCTGTTTGGAACATCATTTGAGCCATACTCTCAGTTGTTTTGTCATCTGGATCTTGCTCAACCCTTCGTAGTAATTCTCTAATCAGAGGATGACGTGGATTAATTTCTAAAGTTTTCTTTTGGTTTAAGTAGTAAGTCTTCTGAGGATCGTCGCTTTTTTGGTGAGCATTAGAAATAGCAAGCCTTTCCATATTTCCTGTCCATCCAAACATGCTGGCCACAAGAGCACAAGGAGAATCAGTCAAACGCTCTGATACTTGAGCTTTGCTAATGTGGTCCTTGAGTTTGTCATTCAGGTACTTTATAAGAGGCTCAAAAGTGCTTTCCAGCTCTTGCTTTTTCTCTGCAGCTTTGCTTCCCTCATCGAGCGAAAAGCCTTCCTTGGCAACATTTTGGAATTTCTTACCATCAAATTCTGGAATAGAGGAAAGTGCGTATTCATCGACAGCTTCAACCAAGTACAAGACTTCGTATCCCTTTTTTAGGAGACGTTCGACAAATGGAGATTTTTTAACTTCATCAATGGAAGCCCCGGCTATGTAATAGATGTGTTGTTGGTTTGGTTTCATGCGGGAAACATAGTCGGCCAGGTTGGTGGGTTCATTTTGGGCAGAAGTACGGAACATTAGCAGTTTTGAAAGCCTAGCACGATTCTGAGCATCTTCAATAACACCCAATTTTATATTTGTGCTGTATTCCTTCCAGAAGTCAAGGTAGTCTTCCTTGGGAATCTTCTTGATCATATCCAGGACCTTACGAACCAGCTTCTTCTTAATGATTTTAATAAGCTTGTGCTGCTGCAGATTTTCACGGGAAACATTAAGTGGAAGATCATCACTGTCAACAATACCCTGAATGAAAGCTAAATAGTTTGGCATCAAATCGTTGAATTTGTCAGAAATGAAAACTCTTCTGACATATAACTTGATGTTATCATCCTTTGTTCCATAACGGTTGAAACTGTCACCCGGCTGGACTGTGGGAATAAACAACAATGACTTGAAGGTGACCTCTCCTTCAGCAATGAAATGAACCTTGGCCAATGGTTCTTGAGCATCCTTAGTCAATGCTTTGTAGAATTCATTATATTCCTCATCAGTGATTTCAGATGGTTTCAGAGTCCAAATTGGTTTGGAATCATTCAACAATTCCCAATCCCAGACAGTCTTGCTAACTTTCTTCTTTTCTTTTTCCTCACCAGCTTCCTCTACCTTGGCATCTTCTTCTTCTTCTTCTTCAGTTTTCTTGTCTTCCTTAACATTAGCCTTTTCTTCATCATCCTCCTCAACTTCGACAGTTTTGCTATTCCACAAGTAGATGGGGAAGTTGATGAATTGCGAGTATTTCTTGATGAGATTTTTTATCGTGTCTTGTTCCAAGAAGTCCGAAGCCTCATCCTTCATATGCAAGCTACGTTTAAGATAGACAAGGAAGATAGATTTAAAATTTAAACTAATCAAGTAATAGCGGAAAAAATATGACTGCGAGTAAATTTACCTGATGGTTGTTCCTCTCTTGAGGGTATCACCTCGTGGATCCTCAACAATGCTGAAGCTGGCACTATCAGATTCCCAGATGTATTGTTTGTCATCGTTGTGTTTGGTGGTGACGACTACCCTGTTGGCAACGAGGAAGGCAGAGTAGAATCCAACACCAAACTGTCCAATCATATCGTTCATTTCTTGAGCATTGGCCGCATCCTGCATTTTGCCCAAAAATTCAGCAGTACCGGATTTGGCAATGGTGCCCAAGTTGTTGACAAGGTCCTGCTTTGTCATGCCAATACCTGTGTCGGTAATGCTGAGTATTTTATTGGCCTTGTCTGCCTTTATCCTTATGGACAACTCCTCATTCGTGTCGAGTACATTTTTGTCTGTGAGCGAGAGCAAGCGAATCTTGTCCAGAGCATCAGAGGCATTGGAGATTAATTCTCTGAGGAAGATCTCCTTGTTGCGGTACAGGGAATTAATGATGAGTTTCATCATGCGATTGACTTCTGTCTGGAAGTTGAACTTCTCAGCTTTGTCTCTCAATTCCTTTATTTGGGCCACATTGAGACCATCAATTTTTATGGCTTCTTCCTCTCTCTGCACAACTTGGTCGTCTATATAACAAAGGCAAAAGGCATGCGTTAGTTTGGCTACTCGAATTTGAAAGATTCAAGATGCAGAAGAAGAAAAAAATGAAACTAGGAGTTATGACGTACCTGTCCTGAGAGCTTCTCGGCTGGCGCCGAAATCAGCCTCAACGGTGCCGATGTTCTCATCGATAAAGTCATCTTCCGCAGCGGCAAATCCTGCGAGGGATAGGAGGAAAAAAAAGAATTTTAAGAGAAATACTCGAGTATGCACATGTGTATACGTGTGCAAGCAAAGTTGGGGTGTTGCGTACTTACCTGCGAAGAGGAAAAGCGCCGCGACAACGCAGACGAGCTTGCTGCTCATGTCGAGGAGTCTCGGACGAGTAGATGCAGCCAAGTAAGTACGTGGATAGCAGTGAACGCAGACAGCTTGCGGGCGCAAGCACACTCGGCTAGAAACAACAGCTCGGCGCGTGGCTGGGCTATAACTGTCAGGGCACCGCGCTCGCACTCCTCGGATATTCTGGCTGGCGGAGAGATCCTTACACTACTTAGCTATAGGCTGTATATAGTGTATACTTATTGCTACGATACGCATACCAACAGCGCCGAGTAGTCGACAGCGGGAACGTTGTCACGGCTGCGAGTTCGAGGGCAGGTCGACCAATCGGAACGACCCACGCGGCGTACGTGGACCAATGAAGCTCGTGCCGGTGGCAGATACTCATACAAATGTCCGACTACTATTGGGCTGGTGCAGCCGCCTTCCAGAACCTTCGTCTATATACCTATATTTATATATATGTGTGTGTGTGTGTGTGTGTGTATGTGTGTGGTATGTATGGATATATGTATACATATATGTAACGTCAGCCGAGCGGTTTCGAGGGGCAACATACATTGTATGTATGCATATGTATACATACAATACTACATACACAACATAATTATGTACAATACTTGGTTTTTCTTATTTAAAGTCCAGCAGAGATTATTTATTTATTTATATAACCGTTTTACAAATGCCTGGGAACAGGCATCCTATCGAGGTAAATAAAATTACCTGAACATAGGAATGGTGTGCAAATTTAAAAACTAAAATCTTAAAAATAGAAAACCATAAACCCACCCAGAAAGAGAAAACAGCAAGTCCATACTCGCTGTTCGCATTTCAATACAGCCTAAGCACTTCATCGAAGTGCAACAGACTGGAGAAAAACTTATACTTTTACATATTTGTCAGAAAATAAATTATATATCATTCACGCATCATTATTAGGCAGTCTGAAATTTCATACTGCTAAACTAAGACGCTAATTGGTCGAATATATTCAAACTTATATATTCTTTAAGTTTTGTTTTTACTTTCCGGTTACTACCAGATAATGTTTTTAGATCATTAGATAAACTATTGAAAATCTTAATCGCTACGTAATAGATGTTTTTTGTAGCTATTGTTTTGGAAATTTTAGGTATTTGAATGTCCTTATACCTTGTTTTGCTTGATGAGTCAATGTACTTTTCCTTCAGATTATTGTAATGATGCAGTATTGATTGAAAATGGAATAATTGCCTTACATTTAGTGGATATTTCTCATTTATAAAATTACCTTTACAAATAATTTTCAAAATTTTAGTAAGTACGTAGTGTAGTAAGTAGTAAGTAATTAACTAAACAAACAATATTTCTTTTCGTTATGTTCATACAGACCTGAATTCCGATAATCATATATGAACATGCATATGTACATATGTATAGATATTCTGAATTTGCAGAGATAATAACGAGCCTTCGCGGCGCTCGCTTCTATTTCTGCTAATATTATTGCTAGCGATGGATTTTTCTAGATCATATTCTTCAGTATTACTAGTATAAAACACATACCTATGTACATAAATAACGCTTATCTGAATCCTATACACTTATCGCGTATAACGTGTCCGAATATATAGGCATGTCTGTTTACTATTATATATCGTCACTCGTTACAGCTCAGATTCCCAACGAAGAGTAGCCTATTTCAAGAACACTCTATGACTCGTTTCCAGAACGCGCTATTTCGAGATCAATTTCGAGAGTATATACCCTATCTTGCAATTCGCTTTGAGAACGCCCTATATACATATCATATATGGGAACTGTCATTTCTCATTTCTGTTCCAGATGCGATTAATTTTCTCCAATTTTGTTATGGTAGTCATACGTGCTTTGATAAAGTGTACTACAGGACTACCGCATAACAAAATTGCAGAAAATTAATCGCATCTGGATTAAAAATAACATAGAAAAATCTTAAAAATAAGCTCGCTCCGAGATAGGTCGTTCTCGAACCGACCACTTAGATAGGCCGTTATTCTCCTCAGCCGTCGAGAATCTCCCAACAAAGACCAGTAGCCCATTATAGTTCAGAATTTCCCAGTACTCTTTGGTCTTCGCTGCAACTATTGAATTGGGCTATACTCTTTGACGGGAGTAAAAGCGACGACAAGCGACGAACAGTATTATTAGATTTCAAATTTCGCCACGCAGAACTTCTATCTGATTTCTCATTTTTCTAATGATCGATCGCGAGTTTTAAAGTTTTAAAAAATAATACGCAACTAGAACTGTGTACTCTGTGAAAATTTTAGATTTTTAACTTAGCCGATGTTGAGGAAAATTGTTTTTTTTTTCCGATAACTCGATGACAATGCTGTCAATCTAGTTGAAATTTTCACAGTATACACATCTTCTTGTGTATTATTTATATAAAAACTTTAAAACTCGCACTCGTTTTAGTCTTCGTGGCAAACACACGAAATGTCTTAGTATTCCCCCCGAAAATATGAAATCTCGTAGTCTTATGCGGTAGCAAAGGCGTGAAACGTCTACTTTTTCGTGGCTTCAAGATTGTGCATGGAATTTTAAAAAATTCTCATAATACACGCAAATAATGTATTTTTACTTTTATAGCCAATATATTAATTTTAACTTATATTGCCATAAATAACAACTTCAAAGAAAAAATAGTCCCAACATACATAAAAATACGTATATATGTACTGTGCTGCATGTCAATTTGTAAACAACATTATATAGTAATAATTTCGTGCAGCACCGATAAATTTAATAAGTACGTGGAGTGGGCGTAAAATGGCTGATTTTCTCTGGCTGTCGATATAGGTTTTTATAAACTGGAAACTTTCTTTTTTTTAACTATCAAAAATGCCTACATGCGTCGGTAAATAGTTTATTTCTGTGTTTTACCCCTTGAAAATAGGGGTAACTGTGGATTTGGTATCTTCGAATTTCGTAGTTTTCATGTGAAAATGATAGCTTTTTAATAGATAAGATTTAATAGATATGATTTTTAACCAAATTCTGGATGTTTAAAATGTTTGTAACTTTTTGTATGTATGAATTACAGTGACAGTTATCTTACAAAAAAATTTGCAAGAGTTTAAGGCAATCAACATTTCTAAATAAATTATTTTGTGCAACTTCCCATATAAGCATATACATTTTATCAAACCAACAGTTCTCACTCTTGCCGCAAAAGTGGCGCTGATAGTAAATTGTACAAGGAGCAAATAGCGAATGAGGAAAATCATAGCACACTTTGCGCAGATGGCTTGCGTAAACGGTGCAGAGATAGAGGTTGAAAAAATTATCGTACATAGGTAATTGCGTAGAATGCGTATCTTTTTAGCGGTTGTTTTCGGTAAATTTGTTGCATAAACAAATGATAATCACTTATATATATACTGCGTTCGCTATATGCAACCCCGATGCAACAGCCATTTTAGCGAGGCGATCCGTTTTAGCTTTTCTTGTAAATAACGATAATAAAGATTGTTACTGTGAAAATGCATTTATTTAGCCAATATTTTTCGTCTGGAGATAAAATAATTATCAGACATTTATTTTGACAAAACAACACACCGTCTATATTTTCGTGAGTATCGACGACTACCACTCCAAGCGACTTTATATATCTATTTGAATGCCCTTTTGACGGACCTTGAGTAATTTTTTCTGTGCACTCTTCGATATTATACGTAGGTACGCAATGACTATTTCGTAAAGCTGCGTGCATATATACCTAAGTATTACATTGAACTCGCCCCCATCTAGAGCGACTACAGTTATGGCGGTACAGTTATGCGCTATCGTACTAATATGCGGCATAACTATATAATACACGCACATAAATCTGGAAGGGCAAAAGGAAAAAAGAGGTGCTTCTAAAGAGTGCTGGCAGCCGAGACAATTCGCGAAAGTAGCGCAGTCTCGCGAAGATCGGAAATGCATTCGATAACGTTAGACGTCGCGGCGAGCGCTTTGCTCCTCTCCGGTATTCTGTGTCTCGGTCTCCTCCTCAAGAGGACCCCGAGCTCGCGCCTTGGCTCTGACGCGTCGGTCCTCTCGATCTCGGATATGTCGAGCTCGCTCCTGACCGCACTAGTGCTTCTTTTGCATCGCTTCTACCTTGAGCCGGACAGCTCGCTTTCTGACAGTAACAGCGATGTCAGATTGATGGTGACCAAACAACGCTCGACAGCCCTGCATCACGAGCTGGGCAATTCATCGTTCACTGCACCGGCCGAGGAGTGCGAGTTCCAGGCCGTTTTCTTCCAGTACGCCGTCTTCCTGGTGCCGTTCGCCAACGCCTTTGTCTCCCTGCTCAGTTTCTCGACGAGCTGTTACACGGGTACCTCCAGGATCGAGGCTCGATGCCGGAGCTTATACCTGGAGGCCTCGTCAGACAGGCGTGGGAATGAGACTAATAGCGTGGCGCTGATGGAGCAGCCGAAGAAGAGGAGCTTTCCAGTCGGAAAACGGTTGTACGGTACTGGGCTCGCGGTCCTGAGCCAGTGGCTGCTGCCGGCCCTCTTCACCGGAGTCTTTCAACTGGCCGATCATCGGAGAGTCGAGCTCGCGACGAATCGCACCATGCCCGACGATCTCGCCTGTACACTCGCGGCCAACTTTCCCTTCGAGAACTGCGCAGAGGAGCTCTTCTCCGCGCCCGAGACTCTGAGTGTCAGCTCTTCCTCGAATCTCCAGAATTACGTCAGCAGTGAGGACAACCTACTCTGGCCCAGTCCAAACTCTTCGGAGACCCACGAGCTTGTCTCGAGGATCTACGCGATCGTCCAGTCGGCTCTGAACGACTCGCTCAGCGTCAACTCCAGCGGCAATCGACCAGCTCAGAGCCAGCAGCAGTACTACAACATCAGCCAACTTCTCGACGCGAGCACACTTCTCAACGTCTCGGACACTACCGGCAGAGGTCGCTCAAAGACTCGAGCAGTCGATTCGTTCGCGCACATCAAGTTCTTCAACGACGAGGATGGATTACGGCAGGTAGTTCGCTGCGCGAAAAACCGCTGCGTCGTGTCGAGGAGATTCTTGCAGGTACACTTGTTCCTCTTCCTCAGCCTGGTCTACTTTGTGCCGATACTCGCGTCGGCTCTGCTGCTCATCGCGTCGCACTACAAGTGTCGAGAAATCGCCCAGAAGCTCAGCGACTGCCGAGCGAGAAACAAATCGGACGACGCGAAGCCGCCTCAAGATCCATCCCCATCATCGCCAGGGAGCAAAGTGCAAAAGGAGGACGGCGGATGCGCGCGATTCGCCGAGGAGGCCTGCCAACTGTCGTGCGAAACCGAAAGAATCCAGAGCTTCTACCAAGTGTTCAAAGTCAACGTTCTGCTCGCCGTGGCTTTGTGGACCCCCTTCTTCCTTCAAGTCATCTCCAAGAGCTTCTTCTGCAGCAATGTTCCAGGTTGGCTCATGGAAGTCGCTTTCCTAGCCACGATAGTCTTTAGCATCTTTCGAAACGCGATCAATTTGACCGTCGCAAAGATCGACGCCGAGCAGGCTGCTGAAGAGTCGAAGAAGCACAACAGCGTGCATCCCAATTAATGTCATTGTGAAATTTATTTATTTACTCATTGGCATTCATTTGTAACGTGTGATTTTCAATAAAATTATATAATTATTATCATCTCTTGGTCATAAAAAATATCGTATCGCACTATAAATCCTCAGGTTACGTTTCTTTTGCGTTTATTTCTTCACCATTAAGAGTATCAGTTGGAGTAAACCCTTATTTTTATCCCACTTATATTATACTACGTTAAATATGAAAATATCAATATAAACTTAGGATTTTTTCAATTAATTAGTTGGTGTATAGGAGCCAGCTACGATTCCGTGGACTTTTCAATTTGTTTGACTCCACCAAGGCTTTTCAAATGTATTTTTGCCTGCTGAATTCGAAATTTGATGGAGGATTTTGTAGAAATAGGAAAATCAGAAAATGTTCACTTTTCCATCAAAATATAAACATTCAAAATTTCATGTATTTTACGAAAAAAAAGTAAATTTACGATAGTTGTATATTGTGTACGTACCAAGGGCGTAAAAAGTGAGTTTATTTTACCAATTGTAAAGTTTGCAGTACGCGCCGCAAACGAGTATTACACCCCACTAGGTCAAAAAGCCCACATAGCCCTTGGTGCAAACCATAATTTTTCTAACGCGCGGATGTATTTTTGCGTTTTTTCATACGTATAAAGGGGGCTGACATGACAACCAAGTTTGAAATTTTTGCAAATGTATAATTAATAAACGACAAATTATTACAAATTTACTAAGTATATAATTCAAATATACATAAAAACAACGCTTTTTCAAAAAGCGGGCAAAATCTTTTTGGCCGCCTGTCAAAAGAGAATTACGTTTGTCCCGATTAATAGGTATGGAAAACGTGCAAATCGTTTGCATGTTATAAAAAAGTTATGTGCAACTGGACCACTTTCCGTTTTTCTTTCGGCACTTTCGACTACTAATACGCATATGCTCAAACATCATCCTCGCTAGAAAAAGTCAATTTCCCCCCTCATTACACACCGTGCTTTTTCTAATAAGGGTAATTTGTAATGAAGGTAATTTTTCATAGCAGTGGGAGGAAAAAATTTTTCCTTCCGCGGCGGTATATCCGATATATATATATATATATATATATATGTCATAACATTTGATAGAGATGTTTAGAGATATAGACACAAGCTAGTGTACCCCTATTCTAACCCAAGAGTTTCGCAGTAGATAAAAAGTAAAGTGTCAAGGTTAACAAGGAAAAGGACCTACAAATTTTTTGAAATAAAACTTAGTTTTTTCTTTTTTATTATATAGATAAGTACATTATAAAGCATATAAAAGTACCTTCTGGTATGCAAAATTTAAAACTTTGTAAAAAAAATAATAATTTTTTGATAAAAGCCATTTAATAATAATATATTTGTTTTGTCAGTTCAAATTTTATTACAATACCAGACTTATTATTGCAAACATTGATTCCCGTGGTAAAATAATGATGTTCCAGAAGAAAAAGTAAATACATAGTTAAATCCAACTTTCAAATATAGTCACTACGTTTTTGCTGTTTTTTGATTTCGCCAATTGATATAAAATGCTAGAAAAATAATAAAAACTAGGACAAAAAAAGATTTTTCGTAACAATGATATATTTGCAAGGACATTAGAAAAAAGACATTCAGCAAATTTTTCAAAAAAGTTTTGTTACTTTACAAAATTCATGAATTACAAAATTTAAAAATCCTTATTATTAAATCAGTATAAGCATATTAAGCATGATTAACAAAGCCAAATGAATGTGTAATATAGAAATAATTATAAAATTTGTTGTATGATTGGAATAGGACTAAATACAGTATTTTCATATTTCTAAAGAAACTATGTACAAATGTCATTATATAGTTTTCCTTTGACTTACAACAATGCACTCTTCTTTAACATTGTCGGCATTTTAAGCGAGATCATCATTGTACAAAAAAAATTTTATATCGAAAATGACTTCCAATAAAGTAACAATGATAAAATTCGCTAAAATTAAATTCAGTATTACAGTCGTAACACGAGTGGGGAAACCATACTCGCGTCGTATATTATACCCATCGTAGCATACGAAACATTCGTAAACAACGCCAAACATATTTCTTCACAATAAACTATTCTTCAGTTCGTCAATACAAAATACACTTTTAAAGTCCACGTTAATCTCGTGAGTTTAGAAGAGTAGCGTGTTCACACCACCCATTTCACTTTGTTCTTTGACGAAAATCTCAAAGTATTGATAAATGATCGTAACGGCCAACAGAATACCAGTTCCAGAGCCGATTGCACCTAAGAAGTCAGCTAATACCGAAAGAGCACCGATGCAAAGGCCACCGAATGCAGCAGCAGTCGGAATGTACCGATTAAGTTCGTGGATCAAAGATTTCTCGCGGTGGCCCTGCATAACCATCTGAGAATCCTTCAATTGCTTAGCGACCTTTAAGAAGATTAAATTATGTAAAGAATTAATTTATTAGTTATTACTAACGTCTAAATTAAATAAATGTTTATTTATCCTTACATCTTTGGCAGAGCTTCCAGAGATCTCGATCCAGCTTTTGGAGAAGAAAGCACAAGATCCCAACATGAAAAGTATGTAAAGAACGGCGTGTACAGGGTCTTCCACGATGTGTCCAACAGATTCTGGGGGAGAGAGGTAATAACAAAGTCCGCCCACAGGATAAGAACGAGCAGGACCGCCACCTCCAACATCAGACCATACGCCCAGCAAGTTGACAATGATGTTGCCATGGAATTTCACAGCAAGCATTTGAGAAATGACGTACAAATTCGAGACTAATGCAGATTGCAGAATAATTGGAATGTTGCTAGTGTAGAACAGTTTGATGGGATAACTGCTTTGCTGTCCACGGTATCTAGCAGACTTGATTGGAAGGTCGACTCGGAAACCCTAAAAATAAAAAAAATAAAAAATATTCATGAATTAGAATATTTAATTTATGATTAAAAGTATTGTTTGAAAAACAGTTCATTGTGAAACGCATATTTATTTATGATGCAATCGAATGGTAAAAATAGGAAGGCATATTCACGTTTTAACGTGCTTGTAGTTACCTGGAAGTATATGACTATGGCAAAGACCAAAATGGTAGCCAGCAGATTCATCAAGTTGGGAAGGTTCTGCCTGTAGAAGGCCTCTCGCAAAGCACGAACTTTGTCCTGTCTGGTAGCCAAGAGATGGAAGAGAGCAATGACGGCACCTTCGAATTCAGTACCACGTCCAGTATTGACAGTAGCCGGTGAGAATGCTTTCCAGACAATGGTTTCACAGATGTTGGTAGCAATGAAGAGCGAGATACCACTTCCCAAACCATATCCCTTCTGGAGCAGCTCGTCCAGCAGCAAGACGATCAGTCCAGCGACAAACAGCTGGATGATAATCAACAGACAAACTCCAGCACCAATTTCAGCGGGATCGCCATACATTCCAGTCATGACGTAGACGATGGCTTGTCCAACAGTGATGACCATTCCAAAGACTGTGAACGTTGTAGTATATCATTAGCTTTGGGTTAAATAAGGTTGAGCCAACACGCAGAGAAATTGGCAACGATACAAAAAAATGGTCACTTACGCTTTTGGGCACCATTGAAAAGAGCCCTGTCTTTTGCCGTGTCACCAACCTCAATGATCTTGACACCAGCCAGCAGTTGCATAATGAGGCCAGATGTCACAATAGGAGAAATACCAAGTTCCATGAGGGTACCCCTGTTGGAGGCCAGGATGACACGGATCCAGTAGAAGGGATCCGCGCTGTCCGATGACATGATTCCAAAGAGAGGGATCTGCAAAGAGTAGCAGTGGAGGTAGAAAAGTATCAGTGCGGTTGGGAGAGCAGACCGAAAATCTGTGAAAAATCTGGCATACTTACTTGGCAACATACTAAGAAGATGAAGAGCGTGATCGCGGTCCATAGTACCTTCTCCCTGAATTGGATCTGCAAAGGAAGAAAGAGAGCGCGTCTGATAAGTAAAAGAGAAGCATGTTTCACGCTCCAGATGTTGGGCTGCAGCGCGAGTCGTTTGCGGCTGTCAGTACATATAACGCACATAGGCACCATACGGCAAGGGAAATAATATGCCAACGAGGCCGTTCACGAAGTTTTAGGTATTGGGACGCGTGCTCGTGGCAGTCGCGCTCCGAGAGAAATGGCATATGTCAGTACGTACCTTGCGCTGGGGCTTCGCGATTTCCGGCAGGATGCTGCAGAAGGGCCTGATCACCTCGAGAAACTTGACTGAAAAGAGGCAGAGAACGAGCATTAGTCGTATTATATTACAGGTGGAGCGATGAGTTGCTAAAATAATAGTGGCGGAGAAGTTAGTCGGGTGCTAGACTTACTGCCCATGGTGAGTCGTGAAGGCGGTTGCTTGGCGCGGAAGAGACGAGCAGGAAGTTTTCAGAGAGAGGCGAAAATCGGAGCAGGAGTCGTAGGTCGTCACGGAGATCAGTCTCGTGGCGTGTACATTTTCCCGTGAAATAGTCGCGTCGAAAGTGTCCGGGCTGTCGATTATCTGGGCAGGCCTGTGAGCATCGTGCGCGCGCGCTACTGCTGTGCGTGTACTGCTGCCGCTGTTGGACGTTGTGGTGGTGGTGGTACTGCTGCTGCTGCTGCTGCTGCCACTGATGCGCGGAGGGGCCTGTCGACGTGGCCGCTCGATCTGCGCTGCGCTCTCTCTCTCTCTCTCTGACCTGCGCAGGGTACCTATAGGTATGGACAGCACTAAACACACACGCAGAGAGAGAGAGAGAGAGAGACGAGAACACGAGGCCGGTACAGCTACCGCTGTAACCGTTATATCCCCTATCTACTGCTTACTATATGCGTGTGTATTGGTGTATGCTCTGCGCTTGAGCTTCGGGCTGCTCTTTCACACGATTTTTACTTTTACCACGCCGGCGTACGGTAATAGTAGGTCGCTGATCCGGTTTTTGGACACGTGTACTCGCAGCTGCATGGCCTAAGTATATACATATATATACACATGCCTAGATGGATGAACTGCTGCCCTCTTGTGGCGCCAGCTTCACTCGTTAATCGTATAATCTCTATTATTCTATATATAAGTACCTTTGTTTTCTCATTGTTGTTTTGCATATGTATAGGTTGTAAGATACTTCGATATACATTATTTTCTCGTTTTCCTATTCTGTCCTGATGACACACTACACCACTGTACGAGACCCCGTCAGGCTGCTCATTTTCGTTTATTACCGTCTGTCTCTGAGATACATATATGCACATGTAAGTGCGTTGTACATAATACTTACGTTTTGAAATAACGATCAAGGCGATTATATATTTATGCATCCAATTTTCGTTTGGAAAATAACACGTCATATCCGGCGCTTCAGCCGGCGATATCCGGATCCCTTGATTACCGATATCGATTGGATTCGATTCCCGTCGCGATACTTGCGCCCACGTCGGTATATAAAAATATAAAGGCAACTGTACGAAAGATAAATAAGCGTACTATACAAATATGATTTACTGCAATAATGTGATTACCAGTATAAAGATATCCCCGCATTTTTCTTTTCAATTTGCGTTTGTATACAGTTTAAAAAAATTATTGACATTGCTGCAGAAAATTATACTTATGTATAAGAAGAGATTAACATATGTGTACGTTATTCGCGGTAATAAAGCAGTAAAACTAATAAAAGTGAGAATAATGTTTGTGGCCGAGATTAGGTTAGTTTGCTTGTTCAGGTTTAAACGCTGTTGACTGCGGACTTTTCAAAACCACTTTTGAGATGTTATAACCAACTACTTTTCAAATATAAATATATACGCTATAGCTTTTAGCATGTTTAAAAATTCTCAAACGCTTAGATTTGTAGTAGTAAAAGTAAAGGAAAGCAAATATTCTTCGTTAAAAAGCCTTTTTTTATGCAAGAAAATGGAGTTTTTCTAGTCAGTGCGAATTAAAGTTTCATTCCGTTACACATAGTAAGTGTATGTGAATAGAAAATTGAGCTCTGTTCGCTATTTAAACGTATTAGTCAAAATTGTTTTATTATTGTACTTAAGTTACGCTCTGTTATGAATTTTTGAACTAATCGGTTCCATAAGCTGCAAAAAGAACTTAGTTGAGCATTTGATCAAAGCCTTGATCTTTTTCCAAAATTTTACGACATAGAAAACCATTTTATTTTAATTATTTAATTTTTAGCTGAAAAACTAGTCATTGAAATGACTTCAAATTTTTAGAGATAGTAGATATTATCGTTTTTTATTGTCATGATTTTTTTTTCAAAATATATGGCACTTTAATTTGGAGATATTAATTTTTTTTAAATCACTTTTTTTATTATAAAAATTGAACGGAACCGTCACTCTAGAAAATCTTGCGGAAAAAACTAGGCAATTTTATGCTGGTTCGGATTAAGAAAGAAAGCAAAAATATTTGCTCTTACATCGAACAATGGCCATAAAATGGCCAAAATCATAAAAAAATGTTTCGAAATCAGAATCAAAAAACATATATAAATATCGAATTTTATTACAATTGGTAATTAATTTCGATATTCATTCAAACTAAAATGTTCAGCTTCGGTCAAATTTCGTAGAAAAGTATTTCGAGGTGTTTGGAGTTCGAATCATGCGTTTTTAGAAAATGTCCCTGCGGATCATACATGTGAATGATCAAGCTTATCTTATATGCAAGTATATAATTGGTTTATAATTGGCTTACAGCGTTATCGTTTTTAGAAGAAATAAGCTTACCTAGGCCAATATTATTTTTAAAGAAGGATAATTAACCTCAAAAGTACATAATAATGCATTGATGCAAACATATTATTAAGAAAATAGTTTATTATATTAATAAATTAACGAGTGTCAATCATCGAGACATTAAGCTTCATTAAATAGATTTTATTATGGTACCTTACTCATAGGTTATGTCTCCTTATAATACACGGTGTGTATATCTGTGTCTGTGAGTGACGCACACTCGCGGTTGTATGCATACCGAAAATATATAAGTTATGTTCTTAGAAGCACATAAGCTTATGATTGTTTGAAAATAACCTTTTTTTTAACGAAAGAAATTGGCTTATTTTTATTAGACGAATCAATGCCTAAGCTAATTCTTCTACCAGGGAAGCTGTCCATTTTTAATAGAATGAAATATGTTTCATAAAGGTATCAATGATTCGACAAGTTTTAGTAGTATATAATAAATAATTGTCAGTATTTAGACGTTGAGCAAATAATATTATTAATTTGAGCACATGAGGCAAATTGTGTATGTCATGGCTTGATCAGCTGAGACGCGCGGTCGTACACTTTTCGCCAACTAGAAGGGGCTTGTGTTGAAGTTACATGCCAGATTGAATTTTTCAAAATGGATTTTTCCTACGCAAATTTTTATTCTAAATTTTCTTTAAAAAAAAAACTCGAATCCTAGCCTGTTTGATGAGCTATGTGTATTATTCAGACAACTATAATAGGCAGTTTGTGCTTAGAAATAAGGTAACCGTTTTTATCCCAAGATCAGGCTATAAGTGGCTGAAAAGCGTTTCATTATGATCCAAAAATGGCCAAGAAAACTCCCCAGTTCCTAAATTGGCTATACAAAACGTGGCCAATAAGTACATTCCGTTTCTACCAGGGATGGCTGTGAGTGTATATACCGCCATCATAATTCTGCAACTATCATACGTAACCAATTGTAACAATTTTTCGGTGTTTGAAGAAATATTTTTGCTTTTTTTTTAACAGAGGCTACCACTATAACGACCGTTGTTGCAAGTTTGCTGCTATTTTTTAAATACGCGAAAATGCAGAACATTTGAGCCTTTCTTTTTAACAATTAATTTTGCTTACTAATTTTAACTCGTACAATTTATCTCTTCCGAAACTGGTGACATTTGATATGAACAGAGATTTTTTTTCAATCGCTTTTACTTATATCAAATTTTTTAATTTTTTATTCTTTATAAATTTTAACTTAACATTTGTCAGGCTTGCAATAGAAATTTTCTTTATTAAAAAGCGCGCGTATACCGTGGCTCCTTGCGCTGATCAAGCGGTAAAACAGATTCTTAATAAAATAACTTCAGTTAAGAATCAAAGCAACAGATAACGCTAGTAGTTCATTCAGAATTGGAATTGAATAAAAAATAAATTATTGAACCATTTGTATTTCAGCAATTAAATTAAACTAGCGCTTATCATTTCCTTTATATGTATTAGGTACTATAAAGAATAAATATGCGACTATATTTGAAATGTAATGTTATTGTTAAAAGCCTTCTGATCATATATTATATTAAAAATATAATTTCATTTATGTACAACACAATTATCTCATATAAGAAACCATTTTAAATAAAAATACGTTGTTACTGATGTAAATGTCCGTATTTAAGTTGATCTTTTAGCTGTAGTTTAGAAAATGGTTATGTCCTATATACCTGCATCAAGTTATACACAATAAATACCTATATATATAATCTATACGTAGAAGTGGAATTATATAAACTATATATAATTTATATATAATCAAATAACAAAAGATTTAAATATAGTTTACATATTTATTGAAAAAATTATTTGTAGGCTCGACCGCGGTATTTTTATGTCTTTTATTTTTCTTAGCTAATAGAAATGTGTACTCTATCTGATATCTTACGCAATTTTCGGCCGATTGGGCTGAAATTTCAGGAGATTTTTACGTGTTTAAAAATATGGTTTTACACGATTATCTCAACGAAACTTTAATTAATCGTGCTAAACATTTTTATAACTGCTTCCCTAGCTGTTCACCATATAGTGACCTACCTATTTTGAGCTTGATTCCGAAGAAATACGCCGAATGGGTCATTTTCAAAAATCGCTAAAACCGCTTTTAGACCTGTATATCAAATTCTAAGCATTCTATAAAAAAAGTTAAATGCAACAGTTGTAGATATTTTGACAACACATCTTTTCACTCTGTGTTTAAATACACGTTTTAAATACTTTAATCCAAAGCATTGTCCATAACTACGGTGCAACACACACAATCATTAGAAATTGTCTTACACGCAAAACGCGTAAGCGCACTAGTTTATACTTAATTTTTACACGCGGTATCTAAAAATTACAATTTTTTTGGATATAAATTAATACAATAGAAAACAAAATCTTGCCATGCTGATCTGTTGTTCACCAAGGCTAATTTTAGGCGATTAGATGATTAGCCTCGTATATAGCAAAAGATAACTGAAAAATAGTATTTTTACAAAATGTTCGTGTGTATATGTGTGATAGTGCGCGCGCGCGCCCATCTATATCTCAGGTTCCGCAATGGATTTTAATCCACCAAGTCTCATTCTTTATGTTGTTCCTATAACCTAATAACGATAAACATTCTTTTCCAATTTGTCAATGCGTTTTTTTAATTTGATTTTTCAATTTTATAAATCTAGTTTTTTTTATATAGTTTGCAATGATTTCATTGATTAAATTGTTGTAGTAAAAATGTGCGACGTTGTACGTCGCAGCCGAGTCGAGTCGGGAAATTTCCGACCGATTCGGCGAGTCTAAGCCTGCCCGTAAACATGCGAGAGCCAGACTGTTTACGGGGAAGCGGCGCCGGGCCAGCTTGTTGTTGAGCCTGCTGCGCGATTTCTGAGAAATCGGCGCAGCAAGCAGAGACACGAGCGCGGGATAGCGCGCGAAGCCAGAGCCAGCGTCTCGCGGTTTTCAGCCTATCGGCTGACTGCAACGCGAGGCTCAACGGCTCGCGCGGACCGTGAGCCAATCAGCGCGGCTCTTACATGAGCAGGCCCGCGATATGTGTGAAGCATGTGGCGCGGCAGTTCGCGAGAGCGCGGGCAGATCGGGTCAGTTCTCGTGCTGACATCGTCGACGCAAGTCGGCGATTTTTCCAAGTGCCGCGACACGCGAGTGGTGTTGTGCAGTGAGAGTGAGAGAGAGAAAGAGAAACAGTGAGTGCCACGGCGGAGACACTGGGTGTCGACGCCGTCTCCAGGACTATCCACCTGTCCCGTTGGCGAGTGCGTCGCCAGCGGCCAACAGGCATCAGCGGCGGAGAGGACGAGAGGACGACCGGGGCCAGCCAGGAGCTTCAGCCTCCTCGCCAGCCAGGCGCCAAGAGAGAGAGAGAGAGAGACCCCGGGCACCCGGGAAGCCAGCGAGCCTGAAGGCAGCGGGGCTTCCGGCGCTTCGTGGGAGAGGAGGGAACCAGGGGCTCGTCCCCCCCCTCGAGAGGTAAGACTCATTGTTCTTCACGCGAAATCTCCGGCGCGAGCAAGCGTGCCGTCGGAGACCCGTGTGTGCACGTGAGAGAGAGAGAGAGAGAGCGTGCGAGTGAGAGAGTACCGTGAGCTTTCGCGTGCGGTGCCGGGCGCACGAGAACGTAGCGAGCAGTGCGGGGCTCGCTAGAGTGAGAGAGAGAGAGTGAGAGAGAGCGAGAAAGCAAGAGACGGCGAGTGAGTGCGCGCGGTATAGCCGGTCGTGCTTTGACCCAGCGCATCGTTGCGCTGAGGAAAAAGCCAACGCGAGGCGGGCGCGCGCAGTCGTGTGTGCGAGAGAGAGAGAGAGAGAGAGATAGAGCGAGTGAGTGCTGCCGGCGACAGCGAGCTGCACGGTCTGGCTCTGCGCTAGACCGGCGCGTGTCGTGCGAGGCAGGCGAGCGCGTGTGCCGAGAGAGGTTGGCCGGTGGCTTACCAGGTGCTTACGCACCGGGAGAGCACCGAGTCTACGTGTAGTAGAGACAGTGCGAAGGCCCTGCGTGGCCGTACGACGCGTGGGAGGCTTCTCTAGCCACCACGTTGTAGGGAGGGGCTGGGGCGAAATACATAGTCTCTTTTTAATAAAAAAATGATAGTATTGTTTTCTTTCCTCCTTCCCAACTCTCCCAAGTTACAGTGATCGCGTCGAGTCCCTCGACAAAAATAAATCGAGCGCATAAGAGGCGCAAGAGTTGCGTGCGCGCTGCTGGGAGGCAGCACGTCGCAAATGCAATTGTAAAAGCAAAAAAATAGCAACTTTACAGTGATACCTTAAAAAAAGATCATATTTGGAGGTAGTGATAGGAACTATTAACGTTATAGATTTCAACTTATTCTTATAGATTAAATTCTAAGAAGTAAATCACATACTGAAAATATAAGCGATTTTCTGTGACATACAATAATTAGAGTAAGAATTATTTAGTCTACGTTTGTTTTATAGATTTAAATGTCATAATTTAACCTATTGATTACCTGTATATACATATATATGACTAAGTATCGTTAGTTGATGAAAATTCACGATCTGCGAAATCAAGTTCGAAAACTTACAATTCATCTCTTTTATAAAATCCTTATAACTTTTGATCAAAGCGGTGATTTTTAATGATTCGGGTCTCAAATTAAAGCTCCTTCCATGTTCATATACTATCGTTGTGAAAATTTAGATTAACGTTTTCATCTATTATTTATAGTTATATATATATGAGAACCAAGTATTCTAAAATAATTGCCGAATTGATAATACAGGAAGTCGTTAAAGAAAAGAAACAATTGCATATTCAAAATTGTCATTATTTTTATTGTTAATTTTCTTTTTTGTTTTTGATAAGTTTATTACAGTCCATAAGATTTGACGTATTTTTTAGTTTGGTTAAGAGCTTTGCAAATTTTGCAAATATTTAAAAATGTATTACGGTGAGAAAGTTGTCATGTGTTGTTTCCATCAGAGGAAGATAAATGATGATGCTATAGAGACTTCTGTATAACTTGTATATATTTCATACACAAGTTTTTCACGCGCAGTCTGATTACCATCCTCGCTCCATTACTAGCCTCAGTATATATATTAATCGCCTTCTTTCCACCCTTGATACACAATATACTATTTTAATACTATAGTGCAGTACGCATCAGTGAAGAATCATCTTTTCCACGTGTATTGAACATACTGTCCGTGTACCGAACGTATATTTCTGTTATAAATGTGCATGTACGCATAAAGTGGCTCGTTCTAAGGCGGAAAAGTAAGCCCTTTGCCGGAAAATGTAGATACTTTGCGCCTCGCTTTGCGCTCTGTTCCATGCACTCTGTAACAAATTACAAAAAGAATATCGTGCGTGCATCACGGGCGAGAAGTTATTCGATCCAGAGAGTGCGTCGTAAATTGCGACTTTCAACATTTGTAAAATTCCTAGAGAACAAAATTCAGTTGTTGAACAAAATAACTTTTATCCTTTAATATTATATTATCTTAGTAAAATGTATAAGTCAATGATCATTTTTATGGAAATCGTTCTACTAGCATTACTGTTAATATTTACCAAACAATTTAGTAATTATGAGGTGAATTTTTATTTTAATTTTAGCTATTGGGAACATTTTAAGCGCCAGCATAAGAGGTTATATATATATATATATATATATATATATATATATATATATATATATATATATATATATATATATATATATATATAAACGCAAATATATATATAAAAAACGCAATCCGTTTTGGTGGCCGCATTAATTAGTACTTACGCTTACAAAAATGGATTCTTGGTACTATTGGAGGATGTCGTCTTAAATATGACCCAAAAGGAAATCCGCTTGATGTTAACTGACTCTTCTATAATCAAGAAGAATTCATTAAGATGAAGTATCGCACTGTTCTTAATACAAATAGAATTAACTTGATCATAGAAGAATCGTTTAATAACAAGTGAACTTCTACTTGCCTGTATATTTAAGATGACTTCTACTAGTAATAAGAATCGATTTTTGTAAGTGTATAACAATTCACGAAAAGTAGTCATTATTTAACGAAATGTACTAAATGTCTGCAGGCGCAAAAGAAAAATGCGTTTTGATAGGATGAAAGTACGGGAAAAAAGCTTGAATTAAAAAGAAAAGATTGTTAAACACACCCGCTTCGATGAAAAGTTGTCTATACGTTTGAAAGAAGTAAAAAATCACACGAAATCGCGATGTTCGAAAATCAAGCTCGAAAACCAACGATTTTAAATCCTCATTACTTTTCACCACACGTTTCACCGTATGGCTAAGAATTAAAGAGATTTAACCTTCGTGGAGACTTAGTTCACCACGCTAGCATGATAATATACTAATTATATATACATATAGCAAATCAATAAATGAAATATTTATATAAACCTTTTGAACGAAAGTAGAAGAGAAGAGCTTCGATTTGAGCCCTTTGATGGTCAAAAATGGTTTTCGAACATCGACATTTCCTGTGATATTTCTCTACTTTCAAACGTAGACAACTTTTCATCTAAGCGACTATTTTCCTCTAAAAAGTGGATATACATACCTTCGATGAATTGTAATACTAATTAATGTTTTTCTCATGATCACCATTTCTTGTATAAATCATTATTCTATAAACAACTAAAACAACTAGGGGCTTGTGTCACATTTATACGTTTTGAGTGAAAATAACCCAATAACAAAATAACAGCGTATTTCCCTGGTAGAAATTTTACGATAATGTATCGTCAACGTGTTAATCAAATCGGGGTATTATTTAGGAATATTTATTTATTGATAACATTTTAATTTCTGAAACTATGATTATTTTCTCAAAAACGCTTGTCTTGAAAGGATTGCAGAAACCTGGCTTCAATTTACTTTAAATATAATGAGTATTATTATCAAAATAATATTTTTATAAGTAGAAAATATCGCTGGTTTCCACTCGGAAACCCGTGAAGACTTCTACCAGGGCTCGCGCCCGCTTCTATATCTGATGCACAGGAGCAATAAGAGACAAGCGGCTGCCCTATATGTCTAATAGGCAAAGGCAATGTGTGCATGCGTGTATATATATATAGCCGCTTTCATGTCGGCAGTCCATTGACAGGCGGTAACGTTAGCGTCTAGAAGCGCGAGCGACCGCGTATACCTATATATAATATGTTCTATACCTCTCTCGCTCTCTCTCTCTCTCTCTCTCTCTCTCTCTCTCTCTCTCTGTATATATATATATAGTATTTATGCTCTTCGCTGCATTCTACACGAGCTGTCGCTTGATTTGTTAAAATTTTGAACGGTGTATCATTGTTATTACCGTGCGTACCTCTAAGCTACATTGGGAATCTTTAATCCCCCCTCCTTCCGCCTCCCTGGAGGCCAGCGGTTCATTCAGCCGACTTGCTTGAAATTCATATTGACGGATATGCTGATGCGCATATATTATCAGGACGTTAACGCGCGCGCTCTCGCGTTGATTTAATCAAGATTCGCGAAGCTCCAAATCATAAACGACGTGTAATTCGGGCTTGATGAACCTAACAGTGCACCGCGCATCTATATGCGCATTACCCGTGTACCTCGAGATGTGTGTAAGCTCATTCGCTGCAAATCTGCGCGGAATGTAACGTCGCATCGCTCCAGAGGATTATAATGAGGATATTGCATGGCGAGACAGTAAACAAATGTATTATTACATATACGGAAAACGATGCAAAAGTTTTTTATCTATATAGGAATTATTCAGGAATTATTGTGTTAATAGAAACTTACTCTCGCACGCACGCACACACACACGCTTGGCGTAACAGCGTTAAAAAGCTCTCTTCTCTTTTTCCAGTATATATGATATACGCAGTGCAGCGACGAGCCGCTTATTTCGCTTTATATAGTTACGCGGTTACATCGATAGGAGCGTGTACTGCTGCTGAGGAATTACATTGCGGGCTATATGTGGCGGCTCAGCCACAGCTACCAGTTTCGCGCTCCAGACGCAAGCAGCTAATCCAACCGAGAGAGCTCTACTGACTAGCGAAGCCAAGGTCACACCTTTGACCAGCAGAGTCAGAGCTCTCCTTCTCCAGCGAGCCCAACGGTCCGCCGCAGCTGAGGCGGCCACGGCGAGCGATTAGATGCTCACATCGAGTCGAGGCGTCTCGCGGAGCAGTCAGGAGTCTAATCAAGTCTAGAGCCTTTGTACATACTTTACCTGTTCTAATTAGTTCTTAAGTAGTTAAATAAAGCGCTAATTCTCGAGAACCAAGGTCTCGCCTTCTATAACCCACACACTCCAATCTCCAACCGGCATTCATATCCTCAGGCAATAAATAGAGGACCAACATGGCCGTCCCAAAGTGGTGACCCCGGATTTCTGAGAATAACAAGCAATAGCGGTGAGTGCGAAAACAATCTCAACGGCACAGCGCCGACGTCGCCAATTCAAACACGGCAATAACAACACGCACGCAACGACGCACGAGCGATTCAAAAACCTAACCGACACCAATTTCTCACTCATCGAAGCCGCAAGAAAACGCAACCGCAGCAAATATCCTAGGAATTAGAAACCATCGAAGAACACGGCCCCCATGGCATGAGTGGAAAAGGCCGAGGAAGACGAGACGAAGTCGTACCCACCCGCTATTCAGAGCGCCGACTAGGCATCGAACCACCATCGTTCGAAAATTCAGCACTCCAGCTCGCTGCCACCAAGCAGAATAGAAAGCCAACGAACCCAGGTACGCACAGCGACTCCGAAACCGACGAGCAACTCGAAAACGATTTTGAGGACGCTTTAAACGAAACGCCGCCCGACTCCGCAAACATGGCAACCGCCTGCCCCGTTTCAACATTTTGGCGCGAACGGCCAAGCCTCTGGTTCATTCAGACGGAAGCACTATTTGAAAAACACAAGGTCACGGATGACACAACCAAGTTTAACACAGTCATAGGTGCATTAGACGCCGGCACGATTGAAGACCTGCAGGACATCATCGAAGCACCGCCCACCGCAGAAAAATACAAAACGCTCAAGGATGCCATCATAAAACGCACCGCTGAATCCCCAGACGCCACGCTGCTAAAGCTGCTCACCAATCTACAACTAGGAGACAGCAAGCCCTCGCAGCTCTGGAGGAAGATGTCCAGCATGGCGAACGGAAAAATCCTGGAACCCGCTCTCAAGGTCATGTGGCTAGCACACCTTCCAGCTCCCGCGCAAACATATCTAAGCGTTTTCAAGGTCGATCGCATGGAGGACCTCCTGGAAGCTGCGGACAAAATCATCACACATAACACGCAGGTAATGCCTATCACAGCCACAGGCAACTCCTCGACGACGTCGTCAGGATATGGCACTCCGGTAGCCGCGATTACTCCAGAGAATCAGCAGTTGGCAGCACTGCAGACAGCCGTCGCGCAGCTCATCGCGCTTACCAGGCAAGTCCTAGAGAGGGAGCCACAAGGCGGAAGACGCAACAACTCGCAACGCTTCAGAGGCCGCGAGCGCAACAGCTCTCGCCAGCGAGGCCGCTCTCCTGCGCGCCGCACGGACTGGTGCTGGTACCATAGCAAACATGGTGCGAGCGCAATCAACTGTACGCAGCCATGCAGCTTTCAAGCATCCTCGCAGGGAAACTAGCTGCACCAACGCCGAAGCAGGTGGCGGACGTTGGTGGAGCCCCGTCAGAGAATCGCCTGTTCATAAGAGATCCAAAGACTGCAATTTTATTCTTAATAGACACTGGCTCAGTCGTAACTCTTATACCCAAAACGCATTTTAACCAATCCTTACAGAAGCAGCCGCTAACGCTACATGCAGCAAATCAGACGCGAATAGCCACGTATGGCACGCAACAAATTCAGCTCAGCTTTGGTCTACGGCGGAACTTTGAGTGCAGCGCAATCATCGCAGATGTGCCACATGCCATCCTAGGAGCGGATTTCCTCATACAGCACGGTCTGATTGTAGACGTCAAGAAGCAATGCATCACAGACTCGGAGACGCAAATCTCTTCCCGAGGGAGCATGAAACCAGCTCAGGTACTGACAGTCTCATCGATCCAATCTCTGCAGCTCGACGACAGCCCACTTGCAAAAAGGTACGCAGCGCTCATAGAGGAGTTCGCAGACATTTTCGACGGCACCATCAGCCCAACCTGCACTCCTGGCTTTCCCGTTAAACATATTATCAACACCACGGGACCACCGGTGGTTGAGAGATACCGCAGACTCATGGGTGCGAAGCTCCAAGCAGCGCAGAAAATTTTTCAAAGCCTCCTAGACCAGGGGATAATCAGACCAGGATCAGGCAGATGGGCAAGCCCGCTACACATGGTGCCTAAAGGCATCACTTGGCGACCTACAGGGGACTATCGGGGGCTCAACGCCATCACCATCCCTGACCGCTACCCACTGCCGATTATAGAAGACCTGCTGCAGAACAGCCCAGGCAACGTATTCTCAACCATTGACCTACGCAGTGCATTTTACCAAATACCGATAGACGAGGCCAGCATAGAGAAGACAGCTGTAACAACACCCTTTGGCTTGTACGAGTTTCTGGGAACCTCACTCGGTCTCAGGAATGCCACGCAGACCATGCAACGTGCAATGGACCATATCCTGCGGAAACTACCCTTCGCCAAGGCGTATGTTGACGACATCTTTGTCGCATCAAGTGATCATGAAGAGCATCTTCAGCATCTCAGACAGCTCTTTGAAGCCCTACGTAAAGCCAACTTAAAGGTAAATGCGGAGAAATGCACTTTAGGCAAACCACAAGCTCTCTTTTTAGGATACCACGTCACAAAAGAAGGTTTTCAACCACCGCCAGCCAAAGTAGACGCAATCAAAAACTATCCCAGACCAACGACAGCAACAGACCTACGACGGTTCCTGGGAATCTGCAATTACTATCGCCGCTGCCTACCGAATGCTGCAGCCCATCAAGCTCCACTGCACGACCTCCTAAAGGGTCTCAAGAAGCGAGCCAACTTAAAATGGAATGAGGAGGCGGATCAGATGTTCCAGCTGTGCAAGGCCAGCATAGCTGAGGCGGCTTGTACCGCATTCTTCAATCCCAAAGCACCTCTCGCACTCAGAACGGACGCTTCAGACATCGCAATGGGTGCAGCAATTGAGCAACGTCAGCCAGATGGAAGCTGGAAGCCCTTAGGTTTCTTTTCGCAGAAGCTCAACAGCACGCAGAAGCATTACAGCACTTATGACAGAGAACTCCTGGCAGTGTACGCAGCGATGCGACATTTCGAAAGGATGATTGAAGGACGCACAATCACGGTCTACACAGATCATCGTCCATTGATTTATGCAGCGAAGCAACGAGCTGATAAAGCCTCACCTCGCCAGGCGAGACAATTAGATTTTATACTACGTTTTAATGTAAATTTTGTATATACCCCAGGCAAAGATAATCTAGTAGCAGATGCTCTGTCGAGAGCAGTCACAATCGACGAGACAGACGCCCAAGCAGCAACAGAGGAGACGAGCGAGACACAAGCCAACGTAGCCACCATCAACATGCCAACAACCCTAGACTCAGCAACAATCTCAGAAGCTCAGCTAGCAGATACGGAACTTCCGAACATCCTGGCGAATTCAGCACTTGCTCTCACTCTACTCGAATTAGAAGGCAACCCAATCTACAGCAGCACAAAGGACAATGTAATACGTCCATATCTTCCAGTAAAGCTGAGGAAAACAGCTTTTGACATTCTACATGGACTAGCTCACCCCAGCATTAGAGCAACAATCCGGCTCATTTCACAGAAGTTTGTCTGGCCTGGGATGCGCAAAGACACAGCGCGCTGGGCGCGTGAATGTCTACCTTGCCAGCTATCCAAGGTCAGCCGCCACAACCGTGAAGCCCTGGGGAAATTTCAAGAGCCAGACAACCGTTTCGAACATATTCATGTGGACCTGATCAAGCTACCACTAGCTCAAGGTATGCAGTACTGTCTCACAATAATCGATAGGTTTTCTCGTTGGCCAACAGCAGTACCACTGCCCAACATGTCAGCAACGACAGTCGCCAAAGCCCTACTCGATCATTGGATCACTCTATATGGCACACCTCTATTCATCACATCGGATCAGGGAGCCCAGTTCGAATCGGGCCTATTCAAGGAGCTGGCACAGCTGTTAGGAGCCAAGCTGATTCACACCACGCCGTATCACCCTCAATCGAACGGGATGGTGGAGAGATTTCATAGGACCCTCAAAGCAGCCCTACGCTGTTGCACGCACGCGTGGACGGACGCGCTCCCGACAGTGCTTCTCGGACTACGATCGGCGTATAAAGAGGATCTTCAAGCGTCGCCAGCAGAAATGCTGTATGGTACCTCTCTCCGCATGCCCGGTGAATTTTTCATAACGACTACTGCAAAAGCCAATCAAACTACATTTGTGTCCAGTCTCAAATCTCTATTCAACAACATCAGGCCGGTGCCTGCGTCGAGACACACTACTCCGCACCCCTTCTGTTTCAGAGACCTGACCACTTGCACACACGTCTTCAAGAGAGTGGACAGCATCAGAGAACCACTAGAGCAACCCTACACAGGCCCGCATCGTGTGGTTAAGCGCACAGACCAGCGCACCTTTATCATTGAGATCAACGGGAAGGAGAAGGCCATCACCACGGATCAACTGAAACCTGCTTACATAGAGGCCTCGGAGCCTGAGCAGCAACCATCGCATTCAGCATCGCAACAGCGAGAACACTCCACCCCAGCAGCAGCAACCGCTCAGTCCACATCTACGCGGCATGTAACGTTCGCAGACCCTGCAGGCCTGGTCACTGGAGGGGGAGTGGATGTGGCGGCTCAGCCACAGCTACCAGTTTCGCGCTCCAGACGCAAGCAGCTAATCCAACCGAGAGAGCTCTACTGACTAGCGAAGCCAAGGTCACACCTTTGACCAGCAGAGTCAGAGCTCTCCTTCTCCAGCGAGCCCAACGGTCCGCCGCAGCTGAGGCGGCCACGGCGAGCGATTAGATGCTCACATCGAGTCGAGGCGTCTCGCGGAGCAGTCAGGAGTCTAATCAAGTCTAGAGCCTTTGTACATACTTTACCTGTTCTAATTAGTTCTTAAGTAGTTAAATAAAGCGCTAATTCTCGAGAACCAAGGTCTCGCCTTCTATAACCCACACACTCCAATCTCCAACCGGCATTCATATCCTCAGGCAATAAATAGAGGACCAACATGGCCGTCCCAAATATATATAGCTATGTGCGTTATTATTCCAATCAATATATAGCGAGCGCCTATTATATATTATATGCTGCGTGCTACCATCTATAGGAGAGGATGGGACTAATGGCAATATTTTTTATTGGATTTTTAGTTCTGTAAGGATAAATGAAAATAAAAAAATTAATTCCACAGAGTTCAAGAACTCCATTTCAAATTTTTACATAAACATTTTGAGCTCTCTCAATTGTCACAATTAAAATCCGCCTAAGGCTTTGTAAGGACTCGTAATTGTCAATATTGAATTATAAGTAGAAAATAGAGGGCTTAAAAACTATGAAAAAATATTCTACCTGACGTTTTACAGCCTATTTTTTAGATGTTGCACCTAGTATGCTAGAGATGAGGCTTTTTGGTATCATATTGGCGACTCACGTCTCTTATAGAGAAATTTCCGATAACAGCTTTCTCATAGCTTCTGAGACCTTTGTTTAACCGTACGGAATATTTTCCTGATTTTTCATCGTATTTTCGAGCCATTTTAAACTGTTTATAATATGCGACAGACGTGTTTATCAAAAAATAATTTTCAGCTCAAATGTTTTCTATGTTGATCTTATGGGTTAATAGTATTGCCCCAAGGGGTTGAAGAAATCATCGTTTTAACTTGTATAATATACCAAGAATAACGTGAACATATTTTTCTTAACTTCCAAAATTATTACAGGAAAGGGTTCGCAATTCTCGAATAACGCTGAGCGTATAACGGCCCTTTTCGGAACAGTTCCACCTTATTCAAGATGTTTGTTTGACTCATATGTTGCATGTAAATTAACCCCGCATGCTCCGTGTCAATCTAGCCGCATCCTCCCCTCTATATACTATTACGCTTCGACTTTTTATCATCAAAATTCAGCACCCCTGTTTACATCATTGTAAGCGCGAGAGCATCATTTGCTGCGACAAAAAGTGCCAATAAAAGAACATTTTTTGACTTATTATTGTTTTTTTCTGTTTGAGATCGATAGCGCTTTTTTGCGTGTATGCTCCGCTAATTCCTTATTATGTATACCATACATGTATATAGCGATGCAGGAGATTATTATCAGATGTTATATTTTCTCTGAAAAGTTTTTCAAACGGCACGTATATCTGTGCAAGCGAATGAACGCGCTGCAAAATTATAACAAGACATCTCTGTTTTCCTCTGCGCAGAATGGCTAACGACGTCATAATTATCAAGGCGTTCATGTAAAGTCACTCGCGGTATATTAAGTTTTTTTTCTTGCACGCGCGACGATGTCCACGTAGATTTACGCGCAACGAGCGACGGCATCGATCGCGCGCAAGGCAAATTACGCGCTGTATATATATATATATATATATATATATATATGTACATCTGATGTATACGTATATAGGTATGCAGATTGCCGCAAGAGGCAGCGAGCGAGCGAGAGAGAGGACAATACGCGCTCGGAATACAATCGAGCGCGTAATCTCCGATAAAATTAGAATCAAACTCCTCTTTCGACGCTGGCGCGACGGACTTCTATATATATGCAGCACATTCTTGCAACTTGCAGCCAATCGAGGTTATGCTAGACGTGCCAAAATATGTGCGGGCTTTTGTCACGTTTTCTGACTCTCGATGAAAATCAGCGCTATATATATATATATATATATATATATATATATATATATATATATATATATATGTAGATATATATGTGTGTGTGTGTGTGTATACACACACAGTGATAGATGAGGGGTTGATGCGCTGATTGGTATAATTATAATTAATTTCGAATATAATGCCCGGCATAAAAGCCATTGAAAGATGCTTTTAATGGATTCGCGGGCGATATCTCGAGGAGTCAGTATAGAGGTCTTTCAGTCGACGCAAAGGAAAACTTCAAAGCACGCCTTTTCCAGACATCTAATTGAGCTAAAAGTCGGAAGAGGCAGCAGCAGCAGCAGCAGCAGCAGCAGCGGCGGCGGCGGCGGCAGCTCTGGCACAAGCATTATAGCATAAGACGCGAATTTAAGCCCCGTAAGAAGACTTTTGCCATCAATTTGAAGCAAACGCAGCGAACGCTGCGCCTGCAGTGAAAAGAACTTCTTAAATTAATTGAGCAAATCCACTTTTACTTTTTTACTCCGCGTGCCGCGCGCATTATAAGATTTATACCCTCGAGACTTTTTAAATTTCGCGAGAAATTGTATTTACTAGCGCGGCGCGCGCCTCGTCTGAAAACGGCCTTCCAAGCGCCTGCGTTACATTTACCTAAGTGTGTGTATATATATATATATATATATATTTAATTCGCACTTTCTCTACTGTAATATCAATCAGCTATACACGTGTATACGCATATACAGTATATGCGTGGATCGCGTGACGAATACGTGACAATGCACCTGTCTTTCATTAACCGGTGCTGTGTATACACCTGGCAATGTGCCACCAAGTTTTGTCGATAAAACCATGATAATCCTGTACTATACATAATATATACTGCACCGGGCTCGAAAGAAGTTTTTTCGACCTTCACATATACTCCAGAGCTGGGAAATGAAATTTTTCTATATCGTATACCCGTGTTTATGGTTAAAAAGCTCTGTCTTATACAACATAATAGATAAGTACACGTATATCGTTAAACAGCTATTACTATGAGCAATTAGCGCGGCGAACGCATGTTATTGTTGTAATTTTAGCAGGTGCATGCAAATTATACTGAACCTCGGAAGCCAAGTTCCGTTGTTTATAATATACATATATATACAGCTGCTCAGTAAACTCTTTCCTCTATTTTTCTTATATATATACCATAGATTATATTCCGATTGGCGAAATGTGTAAACGTTTTGATACGATGTTTATCGAAAGAAGTTCGATGAATTATAACGAGGAGCTAGTCTATGTAAAATAATCATTGTAAATATTAGACAATTCATCTAGTATTTAAGAATTGCCGCAATGTTATGACGTAACTATATTTCAACTCATTGCTGATGCGAATTATACTTTTACGTTTTATATAATAAAGTATATATTATAAGTTCAACGGCGCAATTACACGAGATTATATATCGATTCCAGAACATTCGGGAATAGGATGAGGCACTTTGTACACGAAATTGCACGCCGGAGTATTAAAACATGCATATTGTGCAACTTTTTAATTTTCTACTTTATAATACGCGTGTTTCCAGAGAAAATTTTACGGGCGGTACTTTTATTTTATGTTCCAATAAAAATTGGCAATTCCAAAGTGATGAATGATAAAGTATGATAATATCTGTGCCCCCAATATAACGATATACATATTTCTGTTTTAGTTTGGAAAGTTGAGGAAGTCTACGTTAACGCCTGCATCGACCAGAGATGCTTTTTAGATGAAATTCATTATTCTTTGCATATGGCAATAATATAATAAGTTGCGCGAATGAACAAAGTTATGCAACCTATTATTGCTATAATTAGAATACCCTCTATATATACATATATTTCTACTTTCTACTTTTTTCAGCGATTATCATACGTGTATACATTATAAGAGAACGCAACTACTTTAACTTAATCTGTTTATGTGCGACATACATGTATATAGCCAAGATAATGACTTCCTATCAAAATATCTACAATCAATAATTTCCTCTCCTTTTTATTCATTTCGTTGCGGCTCCGTACAATAGAAGAAAAAGTATACTCATAGCACAAAAAATGTAATTCTGCAACAATTGATGACTATATATAATATAGTAGTGGCTAACTATATAATTTACGTTCCATTAGGACGACTCGCAGATAAGAAGTTTCGAAACGGGATTATCGAATTTCCTATTTTACAATTTGTACATAGAAATGGAGTGTAAATTGTTAACGAATAGAAAGTCTAATTACCCCCCAAAAAAAAATTAATTTTATTTAGAATATAACCGTCACAACACAATGCGCAGGCGCGGTCTGAAGATGAAAACAGGTGTATAAGTAAGCATATATATATATATATATATATAGACGACGACGGCGGCGTTGATCGTCCATTAAGACATTAGCTCGCGCTTACGCAATGAAACGGGGCTATATTATAAGTATAAATTTCATAAGCCCGCTGCCGTCGCTGATGGTATAATAACGCCGGCGCAATTAGGAGGCGCAAATAAAATACAATCTCGAAAAGAATGTCGCGAGATGACAAAAGAAACTTGCCACTCAATTATTTTCGACGCGGAATAACACTGCGCGCCGGATAGCTCGCTCTCGCGGTTTATCATTGGGTAATATTAAAATACAGAGCGCCGGTGATGCGAGTCCGAATCTATATATTCTTTATCGAGGGAGTCGTATATGTATTTTCTTTTCCGGTTTTTCATAAGGATGGACTGTCACGCTGCGGCGAGCATGTCACCCTCTTTTTTTTTCTTCTAATACTAGAATCAAACTACATATATATATATACATATTGCGTGCAGTCCGATTCAGGCATTTTCTTTGCGCGCGTGCGTCGTTTAGATTTATATGTATTGGCTCGTCACACGACGTTATCTCGATGGCTGCCTAATTAGATTTTTCTTTCTGTCGCATTTTCCGAGGATAGAGTTATTATTAATCGGTGGATTGTATACCCGAGCCAATAGTTATATATATATATATATATATATATATATATATATATATATATATATATATTATGCGAATTACTTATGCTAATAACCGCTTGACCGATGTACATATATACATATAATACGAATGATTCGTTTCGATATATAATTACTTATCGACGCATAATTACTACCAGCATTGAGCTACAGCGCATTCTTAAATTGCGTCTATAATAATAATAATAATAATAATAATAATAATAATAATAATAATAATAATAATGTGCGTGTGTTTGCTATGGTTAATACATAAAACGACATCATATAGTCTAAAAACAATAATTGTGATATAAAATTTGAGTAATCTTGTATATAGGGACTAATGTGCAGCTGACGCTTAAAGCCGATCGTTATATACACGGCCGTCTGTTTCTCGCCGCGGCATGTATAATTCTAACGAGTCGAGAGCGCGAAAGATAGCGCAGCGCGTTCCGTTTCGACTCTCATTCTCTCATTGTCTGCTATAAAGCAAAACGTTGTTTTTTCCGAGATTTTTCCTGCGGCGTACGTAGTACATATCACTCGTATCGTCTATAATTACGAATGGCTGATAACAGCATCAAGTGCGGCTTATCGACAAGCGGTATATATATACGTATACTGGGTCAGGATTTGATATTATCATGTTATACAGGCAAAGTGTATTATACGGATTTCGCTGATGAGCGACGTGAAAAATCGTTTCGATCATCGGCGTAAATTGTGGACAATATATAATAATACAGACTGCAGCGCCAGGAGGAATCAAGGCGAACTATATGAAAAGTTCGTTAGAGTGGAAATGATTCGATTGCGCGACTTCCGCTCTAATTGGAGGCCCGCGGGTTGCATAATGAGGCTGAATTCCAATTAGCCCGAAGTGGGAATATCGATGAGTCGCGCGGGTAGCGCGCGGAAATCACAATAGTGAGAGAGAGAGAGAGAGAGAGAGAGAGAGAGAGAGAGAGAGGGGCGAAGGAAACGAGAGAGCTAGCTGGCTCTCGTTTGATTTTCACGCTCCTCAACTCTCCCCCCTCGGAGAACGATATCGCGCGGAGAGAAACTTTTAGAGCGCCGTCGTCGTCGTCGTCGTCGTCGTTCGTGTAACATAATTGCTTCCGGCTCGGTAAAAATGCGAATTGCACGCTGTCATCGCTATGCAGTCACGATATTTGCATGGAGTGCCGCGCAGCGTGATATATATATATATATATATATATATATATATAAAAGACCGGCCGAGCGTGTACTTATTGCGAGCCGCGGAAAAAAGAAAACAGGCTTATACGGGCACTATAATGGCACTATAACACGAGAATTCGCAAACTCAAAATTCGACGACACTTAGTCGCAACGAGTTGGGTATACGCACCCGATCGACGATTTCGCGTTATACCACGGCAACGTGGGCTGTCGTTCAGGTACACAGCTTCCTATATAGCCGCATAGAAAAAAAATCGAGCTGACTCGCGTAAACGGACGTAGCCATTCAAATTGGACAGCATGTGCGGCTGGTTTATCAGATGCATTTTTGATGAAAAAAAAATGAAACAGCAGCAATTTTTAAAAATCAACGTCCGAGTGTAGATTTTTCTTCGATATGCACCGTTACAGTCTACTGATGAGTCTAACCGTAAACGCAGACGCGGTGCGCTTTGAATCTCCCTCTCTTGCGAGTTTTTCATTACTTTGAAGAGAAAAAGCAAATAACGACTGCAACGTCGATTATGCTCGTTTTGCGAGCGCATATGTGCGACCTTGTTACCCCTGTCATATAAACCTATTTGCGCGGCGCGTATTATAACGGTTATTATATACCTCTCTCACCGCGAGATTCCTACGCGCGCCGTATCTATATCTTCTTGTGTAAATCAAACAATTACTATCCGCACGTGCATAACGTATTGTAGACGTGCTCGTGTAGAGAGTATAAAATATACGGGTACCTCCACCGATGGGAAGTGAATATCATAGACAGCGCGAAAAAATGTGTTTAATTATAAACCTCGCTGATGCGTAAATATATATATATATATATATATATATATATAGCTACATATATAGAAACGCACAAGGTATCAGTATATAAAGGTACATGTATGCAGCAAACTGATTAATATACAACGGCCTGAATCCCGGCTTGTTTGGCCAGACAAAGGCCCACGGCGACGGCAGCGGCAGCTCGGAAAACCGCATGGATATACCCACACTAATAACATCACACGCACCGCAAAAGCGCATTCGCACGTGGATTATACAGTGGCTTACTTTGCTGTATCCTGCAGCAGGCTGCTCTTATAACGATGCAAAACCGCTGGGTCAAGAACATTTTACACTTGCCGTCTAGTTTATCTTCTTGCGCTATATCATTATATATGTATGTTGTATATATAACTAACTGACTGACTGACTGACTGACTGACTGACTAACTGACTCTCTTGCCGGTTCGTTACTGCGAAAAAGCTTCGCTGCAGCCTGGGAAAAAGGACGCGTATACATGTACTATAATATACTCGGATCGAGGAGCTTCATCAATTGGATTCACTCTTTTCCCCTCAAAATTATATATCCTCTTCAACCAACAGCTATTCGCGCGCGAGCTATTGAAAAGTCTATTCGCTTCTTGCACAATTTACTGTCAGCGCCACTTTTGCGGCAAGAGTGAGAACTGTTGGTTTGATGAAACGTATATGCTTATATGGGAAGTTGCACAAAATAATTTATTTAGAAATGTTGATTACCTTAAACTGTTGCAAATTTTTTTGTAAGATAACTGTCACTGTACTTGAACATACAAAAAATTACAAACATTTTAAACATCTATAATTTGGTTTAAAAATATATTTTATAGAACAGTGTGACCTAAGCCCGCACTTAGGTCACGCCTATCCGTGACCTAAGTAGTCCTTTTTTGCACCGTGTTTATCACACTCGCTACGCTCGTGCGCTAAATTCACGGTGCAAAACAGGACTGCTTATGACACGGATAGGCGTGACAGCATGCTTAGGTAGGCTGTGCTATAAAATTCTATACGATACTCGTCACCTAAGTAACACTTCTGCACGGCGTAATTAGGACCCTTGCTGCGCTCGGGCCCTAGCCTCACGCCGTGCAAAAAAGTGCTACTTAGGTCACACGTATCGTAATGTACTATTGTCTTTTTGTTGCAATAATGTATTAAGCAATACATTATTGCAACCGTTTAGTTCGGAGGGCGGCCACGAATTCACGTAGAATACGCGTCAAATACGTATACGCACATAGCGAATAGCTATTGCGCTTTCGGGGAAATTTACACGCGAGCGCGCTCGCGCGCATGGCTAATGGCGTTTTCCGGCTGTAGCCCGTATATTCGCATTAAATTCTCCCCTTGTGCGCATTAGGGTGACACGATTAAGACTGAATTTTAAAAATACTTTGTCTTACCCCCTGAATGTATAGTTAATTAAGTACTGAATTTGTAAGGATTTGTTTCATGTGTTTAAAATAATTGTAAACCGATGCAAAACTGAGCTAAAGTTTGGCTGAAACATTTGACACACTTCGATAGGTCAGATGAAAAACTTAATAGGGGTTGGAGGGAAACAAAGAGCGTCGCATTGACGTAGCAGCGGGGGACTGACCCAACCATAAACAGTTTTGGGATCTTTATGGCGGTCGGGTATGTAGTGCTGCGGGATCAGTTTTTCTTCCACTCTGAGGCTCGCTCTCTCTCTCTCTCTCTCTCTCTCTCTACGTATTTCTTTCGATCATCAAATTTTATAATATTTGTTTATAATTATTAATAACAAATAAGTAAATGTAATGATTATAAAACTTTGTCAGCGGCAAGTTATTAGAGACAAAGATTAAATTCATATTATTTTTTGGCAATTTTTGAAAGTTTTACTGTGCATATTTACTATACTTAAAATTTCGCTCGACTCTCCTGTACTTATTAGCCCTCGGGACGCTACCGCGCCTCTTGATATTTTCTCTTGAGAATATAGTTGTAAAAATATTGTAGATGTCGAAGGTCTACCTAGATTTTATGAGCACTATGCTACGATTTATTATAAGGCAATTACGCGATGCAGACTTATTACACTTTCTCTTTTACCTGACTATATTATATATATTTCGTCCCTCAAAATTACAGTTACCGAGGTGTAGTTTTGAGCTTCTGCGCATCTTTCAGGCGCATATTTTGGTTGACCTGAGCAAGTCAGTCATACCGATACTGATTCTAATGCCGTCAGTACGAAAAGATTTCTTGAACTCTGCGGTTCGGAACACGGTACAACTGCACACCTTGCGATTTTGTATACACTTACTACAAGCGAAAACTTCAGTTTTGTGTTGTGTTATTTGAGCATCAGTGTTGAGTTCTGCACTTACAAGTTACGTTTTCAGAGGAATATAGTGCAACACAATATATTGAACGTTAAAATAAATCGACGGTAGTTTCTTGTGAATTTTAGTGCATATTTTATTTGAGATTTATAATAGTCAGTGTAATTTCGTCAAAAATATGGCTCAAAAACGAAACGACACGCTGATTCCTATTATTGGCCACCAATCAGAAAAATTGTGTGGTTCTAAATTGCCGTCAAATAGAGAAATTCTACAACATTTTTACTATCTTGTAAGATCCGAAAAGGAAACGAATCGCAGTGCTATTAATATTGTGTTGAAAAAAGTAGCTATATTTTGGAATTACGCGAAAATTCCAATTAGGCAAGATTACAACTGTGCTAAGTTACTGGAAAAACTGTTAAATGAATATAGATTAATTATTAAAAATACTGCAAGTAAAAAATCTACAAATCACATGGGAAAAGAGATTGACTTTGTCTCCAAATTAGATGATTTGTTTGACATTGCACATACGATTAAAATAAAAGATTTAGAAGAGGATGTGCTTGACTTCTTGAATGTCCAACGACAGAAAGGAAGATTGGGCCATCTCCAAAAATTTATAGACACCGATAATGATACGAGCACATCAGATGAAGAAGCTGACTTGAGTAATTGAAACGGAGAAACAAAATATTTTGCAAGTAGTTAACAAATACCAACAATGTTTCAAAGATTGTAATAGAGACACGTTGAAACAATCATTTACCGATTTTATATTTAGAGAAGAAAATTAAAAAATTGTAACTGAACTGTTAAATATTTTATGTAAATACTTTTTATGTATTATATCCAAATAAATTGATACATGTTAAATTAGGACACATTTAGCAATTAATAAATCTGTTGTAACAAAAACAATTATTTAAATAATTTATATGTTTGTATATCCAAACCGAAAAAGAGAGTGAGAGAAACAGAGAGTAGTGGGGAAGAGGGGATGAGAGAAAGAATAGAGAGCCAGATGAGGAAAGGCCAGGTCAGAAAAACTAACATGTGCTGCGGTCTTCCCTTTACCCCGGCCGTTAAAGTATCATGTCGGCTTAAATCCAAAAAAATTTACTGCTTTCACCTACTTTTTAAATCCTGACTAGCAGTCTTTGATTTGATTTTTAACGGTGTTATTAGATCATTTTTATTAAAATTATTTCATGAATTTATTCTCATATGATGAAAGTATATTATGTCAAAAGGACAAGCTCGGAGACTCACTATTAAGGCCGTGAGAGCTCTTCAAAAATGCCTAAAAATGGCACTTTTTACTTCTTTGAAAATTGATTTTTTTTTGCGAAAATTTCGGAATTCTACTCTGTTTTATATAAGTAAACAATCCTTAAAAAAGAATTTTATTAAATGCATTTCTTCAGTACAAAAACCGCAGGTAAAGGTTGGGCTTCGATGTCCCATGTTAAATAGCACAAGAAATTGAATCGCTTTATGCTATAGGTTAAAATCATTTTTTTTGAATTTTCAAAGTTGTTTCAAATTTGTTATTGTATACATTTTTGATAGCATGGCCAAGAAAAAAGTTTCGAGACATTTTCTTAAAACGTGTCACCCTAGTGCGCATGCATTATTTATTTTGAAAATTGGCAGCCGCTATATGCCATACTGCTCCGGGACATCTCATCAAATAAAACATTTGATGAGAATATCGCGTTTTTCGAGGAGAAAAGTGTTTCGCCAATGAGCCGCGAGCGCTGCAAGAATTTTGAAAGAGATCACTCAGCTGACAGTCGAGAACGAGCCTGCACTTGTCCTGCACATTATTGTATATATGTCTGTGTATATAATAATACATAAGAGAGTACGCGGCGTTTGCATCCTAATTACACTCTCATTGAAGCCACTTTACGCGATAGGCATGCGGGGCATATCGTCAAGTGTATCATTGACTGCTCTCGACGAGATGCAAATCTCGCGCGCTTTCAATCGCCCTTTTGCGCGTCTATGGAGCTGTGAGAAGAGGAGTATAGCCGAGGTAATAAAACATCCGATATCTCTTCAACCACCTCTCACAATATATTTTACTCCTTATATACAAGTGTGCCAGAGCACAGAATATCCCGATGAGAGCAGGCTAGACGTATCCTGACTCGGGGAGGTCACCAGAGCTGTAGCAGAATACGCGACCTGCTCTCCGTCATCCATAAGGCTATTATAACAAGAATAGAGTGGTAAAGGATCCGACTGATATTCTCTAACGGCTTTTGCGAGCCAGGGATATTTCGCGGTATTTTAGGACTACTACATACGCCATCGCCATTTTGGGAGTCAACGGTCGTGAGAAGAAAACGCCGACGCCATTTTGCTCATGCCAATATTCGCAAAGGAACTTGATCGCGTTATTTCCAATAAGACCTTGTTTGATTTAACATTCATTCTAGAAACATTGTGACCTCTTGCCTAAAATTCATACTGTAACGTCCCATGTTCATAAAAGATAATTATATGTACGAATATACTGCATACAGAATGATGTATGACGGCGTGTATGTGTACAGGCGCAGGTATACGACGATAATCACAATGTAAGCATTTCCGCAACCGCGTTTACGACATCAAACGCGTCCTACTAATTAAACCAACTGACTCCCAAGTCAGCAATCCCAAAACCTACTTATTCTGCACCATCACCAACTTATATTGTAAGACACTTTCGGTGGCGATCAGTGATTGGTTATTACCCTAACATTGAGATCATCCGCCAAGCCTTATAAGCACCGCACTCAGTCCTCATATTGCCTTTAGTGAAGTCTCTTTTTACAAGGACAACGAGTGTTGTACTTGCTGGACCTGGTGTGTGAATACGAGTGCCGTTTAGTCCTTCGCGTCGTCTATTGGGTGCTTAGAAACCACTCAAACTCCGTGGAAGCTAACCGGTGAAATTCTTCATACTCTGGACGTGAGTTGGTACAGTACGAGGCTTAAGGACCGTCAACCTATCTGGCGTTAGCTTCGGCAGCTTAGTTAAGGAACTTACTCTCAACACGCCACGGAACCATCCGTGTAGGATAATACTAAACACCGCCCAGTCATCGACCGTGCAATCTACTAGTAGTGTCCGAACGGGATTGTAAGTCGAACCAATATAGAAATAAGTAAATACGTAACATTAAGAACAAACATAAAGATTAGATTAAAACATCTGTGTAACATCTGTATCAAAGCATTGGGCCTTCGTCTGAATAAAGTCATAACAAAGAAGTACCATAAAGAGACAGTTTATTAGAATCATAACCTACTTAATAGTAACAGAAGACTCTCGAGTCAAGGCTAGTTCACCTATACTCAAATAAATAATTATTTGTATATAGAATTACTGCGCGGTTCAGCATAGTAAATCAGAACCTTACAATACATTCAATTTAATTATTGTTCGAGGAATAGAGTTGCGCGCTCCAATAAAGATTCAATCGATTCAGCATAAACTTATTGAATTATTATTTACTGAAACTCTGTCACGGCAGATGAAACATTCCTATTCCTACCTCCTGCTCCCATCGCGATATAGCAAGGGTAAGTATTAGCTCATAGCTTGAGAGTAATAAATTATAGTAATTGTTACTCGAGGTATTGTCTTTATAAAAGTGCAATATTACAAATAATGCCCAACGTGGGGCCGCGTTGGTAGATTGAGACTTTGTATTCCCTTGTCTGGCGTGAAGAGGCGGTTGAGCGTGTACGATAAACCCTAACGGACTTAAAAATCAGAACGTTGAAGTTTACCTCAAATCGTTGGATACGCAGAAAGAACGTATGGAGAGAAGGACAAATAATTATAATAATAATTAAATTTGATTTATAATTAATTAAAATAACAATAATAATTTCGATATCGTATAAAAGCATTACCAAAGTATTGTATTATGTGTTTAAGCTAAATTGATCCCAATTTTTTGTATATCTATTGCCAATATATTGCCCTAATAACGTTCCTAATACTTTTGGGCAAAATGCAGGCAACCTGGCTGCTGGTCTCCAGAAGGCCTAGTTAAGATGAAGGCGAAGACAAACTTTCAAAAGAATGTTAATCGTAAGACGACGGACGGTATATGTCTGAGATCGAGGAAGCAGTTGAGATTACGGTGCATGAGCTTCAACGTATGAAACGACTGCTACACTGGACATCCAACGAAGGACAGCGGGTAGACAAAGCCACCGACATGACAAGTAAAACAAAGAGGATACCGGTAAACGATGCTTGGGCGACTATTACAAAACGGAATAAGCAAAAAGCGACTACAGCACCGGAGATGAATGCAAACAGGAATGCAATCCTGAAACACAGGCGAGACACTATTCTGATTAAGTCAGCTGAAGGTAATATATATGCTGACGTTCTACGGTCTTTACGACAGAACGTGAATCCAACGGTCAGTAAAGTAGATGTCAAAGCTATACGAAGGCCAAAGACGATACGAAGATTCTACAGCTTCACTAAGAACAAGAGTGACAGACCTTCCAACAGACCTTACAAAATGCTTTGAGAACAGTGAAAGATATGACCTTAAGGGTGATACTGAAATGTGTGCTTTTAGATTATATCACAATTGTACAGAATGTCGTGGAGTTTCGCATCTGACTTAACGCGCGAATGAACTCAGTGGTAGAGCAGGAATAACGCGAGCAAATCAACCCAATTTGAAAATGAGTAATTACATTTACTTATCGTTTGATGATGTTATTCCTGCTCCACCATGGAGTTAGTTTGCATTCAGTGATATGTAAATTTCTTGCATCTGAAATGGCTGTCGATCTGAAATTCAGTATGTAAGACACGAGATGATCTGAAAATTAGAAACCTAGTGTCTCAATTTTCAAATAAGTTGTTATTAATCTGATAGTAAGAAGCCTCGTGTCTGATTTACAGTGCGACAAAAGTGTTATGAGTAGTCATGTGACTATCATGCGCAGAACGTGCGCAGAAAGTACAAAGTCCAGACGTGAAGAAAGTTTTTCGTTTTTATGGCTCTAGCAGATATATTGTACAAAAGGTAAGCGATACTCTCCGTAGAATATAAATATGATATGTACCCTACTGAAAAACCTCAGGTGAGAATCAGATGATTCTCATCTGAATCTCATGCGAAAAGCACGCCAAAATCGTATGTGATTCTCATACAATTTTCATACGATTCTCATACGATTCTCATACGATTCTCATACAACTAAAATGATATTTAAATACACCCATTTAAAATAACTTTCAACAATTTATTTCATTTAAAGGGAAATGTAAAAATTGTTTTTAATTTAGTTTTAATGATTCAATTTTATTAAATAAACTATGAAAATGGTAACATTTATTTAGGCAGCTTGAGTAGCTGTATGGTAACCTTTAATTAGGTAGTTTGACTAGCTGATTTGATTACTTCTGCTTTTACATCTCGTATACGAGCGCTGAGGTGCTGAGTACAGTCTTTTATCAGCAAATCTCTTGTTTTTGTTGATATACGCGCATACGATTTATGAGTTTTTAGATAATCTTCGTATAAATCTGTATCATACATAAAATATTAAATATTTTTTCACATATTATAAGTAAAAAATATTTTGTCAGAACATTCTGTACATGTGTAATACTTACTTAAATACAAATGAAGTTTTCTTGGAGTACAGAGCTTTACTGGACTTTTATTCGGTATTTGTATTTTAACTTTAGACAAATTTAAACAACGATTTGCCAAATCTCGCCTTTTCCATAATATGTACCCAAGATCACATAAAAAGCCTGTTCGGCGCTTATATTGTGCTATTCTCCATGTCTTTTTACCGACAGATAATCCACATCCTAAATATATCTAGAATATTTTCAAAATGTAATTATAGTACATTACGTTATGTGTAACCTAAGTGGTACTTTATTACACGGCGCGTAGTTAGCGTCCGAGCGTAGCGAGGGTGATACTGCAGTGCCGTGTAATAAAATGCTAACTTAGGTTATAAGTATCGTACAATATTTTATAGAATCTACCTGTCCTAAGTCCACCATGTCACTCCTATCCGTGACATAAGCAGTCCTGTACTGCACCGTGAAGTTAGTGCCCGAGCGTAGCGAGGGTGATAAAGCAGGGTGCAATAAAGGACTACTTAGGTCACGGATAGAAGTGACATAAGCGCAGACTTAGGTCACGCAGTGCTATAAAAATATTATTTAAATGAGATTTAATGGTAGTATAAAATAATAGACAATATACCTTATGATCTCTTAACCGTTGATATTTTCGGTATCTTTCTGGAATCACTGATTCTAAGTCAAAACCTTTCTTTTTATACATGCGATATAACTTTGGCTTAAACTCTTTTAAAAATTTCACTGTACATTCAGGATGTTCTGCAAAATAACATATTTTTTAAGGATCAAAAGTGAAACAATTTAACCAATAAAAAGAATTGAAATCTTTATTTAAAACAATTACCGTGATGTGGACCAGCACTACGTGAATGATGACGTGCACGATCTCAGAACTATGTGGACGCGAACGCGACCGTGAGTGACGCCGAGGTGTCCGCGGCCGTGAGGAACGCCTAGGTGTCTGCGATCGTGAGTGACGATAAGGGTTCCATCCCATGCGTTGCGAAAAAATTTACGGAACGACAAAACCGCAATGACGCCATCTTGGCGAGACCGAACTGCGGTAATTCCGATAAAATTCAAAACAAGAGCTTCCTCTGAGATCATCACGAATGGATTTGCATTATTTCAAGCTATTATTGAAGTGAGATCTCGTGTAAATATTGCCATTATTAAAGTTATTGGGGTATAAAAAGCTGGTGCGTAGGTCTTAGATTGTGCAATTGTTGTTGATAAAGGTGCAATTCAACCATGGCTGCAATTGTAAGTATATTTGTAATTTGTTTTGAAGGCGATATTGAATTAGTATTTAGAAGCTTTGTTTACACGTTATTTACATTATGTTAATTTTACTTGATGATTTATGTTTTTTTTCTGCTTGATAAATCCTAACATATCTAAGTACTATAAAATAATTAATATTAAGCTCTACCCAACCTATACAAAATTTTGTTTTCCATAGGTGAAATGCGGTTACTGCGGCCATATTTTAGATGCATTCCTAAATAATGTATTAGAGCATAGTTGTTGAGCATAATCAATATGACGCTACAAAACATATTTTTCGTGTGGATGATGCCGGAATGTTAACTATGCTTGGTAAGATATTATAATATTTTATATAGGTAATCGAATTCGTATCTTTTGTATAATATATGGTTGTTTCTTAGTGAATGAAGATGTATCGCAGCAGGTTAATACAGATGCACAAGAAGAAGATGCTACTGCAACAATTGAAGAGCAAGTAAAAGCTCCCTTTGATGAGTTGAATGATCAGTTTCAAGCTGAAATGTCAGATGATGAAAATGCCTTTGCAAGTGTTACATCAACCATCAAATCTAGTAAAAAGAATCCAAATGATCCCTTTTCATCTGGAAAATACGATGAGCAATTGATTAGTTTGGTACAATCAAATCCCCCTTTGTACGACTACAGGTTACCTACGATTGAAAGATCCAAATTAAAAAAGCAGGATTTATGGAAAACCATCAGTAATAACTTTGGAGGTAAACTAATAATAATAAATCCTTTTAATTTTATTTAAAATATTCATTTTATTAAAAATAATATTACAGGGCAACAGTATACACCTGAGTGTGTAGAGAAACGCTGGAATTATTTAAAAGACAATTACCTAAAAGTCGCAAGAAGTTTCTTGCTGATCAGTATACTGCAAGTAAGAGCGGCTCAGCTGCAGCGAATTGTCCTATTCCTTCTTTTCGTTATTATAAATTAATGGATTTTTTAAACGAGTCAGTAACTTATAAAATGTAAGTGATTTGTCAATTTTAATAATTTTACACTTGGTAGAAAATTACCGAATTACGTTTTAATTTGTTTATAGGACTATTTCTAGTTTCAAAATATCAAAGAGAAAGTCGAACGCTGTCACCAAACCAACAAGTGTTGCAAAGCCTGCATTGAGTATAGATGCGTACAAAGAAAACGCCTCAGATGTGAGTAATGCAGAACCTGAATTAGTGGATAATGAGCAAGCCAATGATAGTCAAAGAAGTTTTCAAATCACCGCTACGCCACTACCAATACCATCAACTACAAGTAATAATAACAAACGTTCTCCTCTACAAGTTTCACCATTAAATAATCAAAATGTTGGAGCTAACACAACACCATGCGCCTCAAAAAGTGAGTATAGTATTTTATACTAAGAAAATAAGGCTGATCTTATATAATTTTTAAATTTATTATAATTTGTTTCAGGAAGAAGGAATACTTCTGATATTGAAAATCAGTTGATCAAAATGTTACAAAAAGATTCAAAAGAAGCTGACGAAGTAGATGGTTTTCTCATGCGTTTGGGAGGAAGTTTACGTAGATTATCCTACCAAACAAGAGCAAGAATGGAAATTAAGTTTTTACACTGATAAATGAAGCAGAGGAATTGGAGAATAAAGAGACTTAATAGAAACATATTCAAAAATGTTTTATATATTAACTTATATTACTGCATGTAGTGAAATTTATAACTTTACACGTTAGCTTTATAGGTATTGACATTGAGTTCATTAATATAATACAATTAAATTATAAAGTAAATACAAATTATATATAGATTTAAAAGTTATTGCGTAGAGCCTTCTCCCACTGCCAATCAACGGCACCAGTAGTCATAAAATAAGTTTTAAAATTATCTCTTATTTGCGTTGCATTATTGTGACAATTAGTTCGAGCATTCTGATCTTGTAAATCTCGAAATTGATTGTTTCTAGGTACATCATCAGTTGACTCCAGTGAATACTGTCGTTCTTCAGGTATTTTTGCCAATTCCTTTGCTATTAAATAATTATGTAAGCATACTGTTGCTTGAATGATTTTAATAGAATGTTCAACCGTAGCAAGTATATCTTTTCTATATACTCTCCATCGAGCTGACAACACTCCAAAAGCACATTCAACAGTTCTTCGAGCTCTGCTTAATCGATAATTGAATACTTTTCTTGAAAAATCTAAATCATATCTTCTTGGATATGGTCTCATCATATAGTTGGTCAATGCAAAAGCTTCATCGCCCAATAGAACATAGGGAAGCAATGGTCCATTGAATTCTAATGGTCTCGGTGCAGGTAAATTCAATTCAGAATTACTCAATGCTCGACCAACATCACTATGCATTAAAATTCCTCCATCACTGCGTCGGCCTTCTGCTCGTATATCTACGATGGTAAATAATCCATTTGCATCTGTGATTGCTAACAAAACAATACTATGTTGACCTTTATAATTATAGTAAGTTGAACCACTGTTTGGTGAGGCCTAAATTAAAAAATATGCAAGTATGTAATGCCTGTAATAAACTATTACATTACAATAAATAAATAAAATATAATAAATTGTTTAAACATACTTGCACAGTAACATGCTTTCCATCTATACATCCAATGCAATTTAGATAGTTCGTTATCTCTTCAAAGTCAGCAGCTTTCTGTTGCCACATTTCTTCAGTCAGCGCGGGGAAAACTCGTTCAGCAAGTACATCCCAAATAGCTTGACATGTTTCTGTAATAATTTTGGAAATGGTATTCTGTGCTACTCGTAAGGCATAACTAAGTGATGATAAATGATCTCCTGATTATCTGAGACATATTTCCAAACGTGTATGGGCTGGTATAGGTCTTCGTACAGCAGTTTGTTTGGAAATGTGTGGTTCCAAAACAGTAAGTAATTCATTGAAGGTTTCCACATCCATTCTAAAAAAATCAAAATACTTGTCTGGATCAACATTAGCCATTTCCACAATTAAATTGTCACTTAGTCCTTGTAAAATTCGACGTTCTTCTCTAAAGATAGGTCGAACCCAAAATTGCCGCACGGATTGTTCTTCCTCTCTTTTTAACAAAAGGTATAAACAGTACATTTTTGTAATTTTTTCATTTTCTCTTCTCATTTTCCAAGGTGTATGAACATTATTCAGGAATCTCTTATATCTTCTCAAAATCAAATATAGGTAAGTATCTGACTTCATTGTTTTTATAAACTAGAGAGCCTGGATTGCGTACGAAAAAATGAAAACTCCAGTCCCATGGAGTACTTTTTTTTTAACGCAACGGCACTGTAACCTGACTTTTGGTATAAATTCATGCAAATTTTCTGTAAATACTTATGAAAAACAATTACAATAAGTTAAAAAACGATATTTTTATGAATATATACCTGAATATAATTATGCTCAACTCAATTTACAATAAAATGTATCGTTGAAAACTAGTGTTTTCAACTTTTCGATACTCTTTGCGGCGTTTTTTTTAGCAACCATGGGAATAGCCACTTTAGAAATCGCAACGCATCGCGCGCCATCACACGATTCAAATCTATTGCGGTTTTGTCGTTCCGTAAATTTATTCGCAACGCATGGGATGGCACCCTAAGGGGTTTGCGACCGTGAGGGACACCGAGGTGTCTGCGATCGTGAGTGACGACGAGGGGTTTGCGACCGTAAGTGAGGCCGAGATGTTTGCGACCGTGAGTGACCCCGAGGTGTTCGCGACAGTGAGTGACACCGAGGTGTCTGCGATCGTGAGTGACGACGAGGGGTTTGCGACCGTGAGTGACCCCGAAAAGACTGGGATCGTGAGTGACGCCGAGATGTTTTTGAGCGCGAGTGACGACGAGATGACTGCGATCGGGAGTGACGCCGAGAACTTTTTGAGCGCGAGTGACCCCGAAAAGACTGGGATCGCGAGTGACGCCGAGGTGTCTGTGATCGTGAGTGACGACGAGGGGCTTGCGACCGTGAGTGATGCCGAAATGACCGCGATCGGGAGTGTTTTGAGCGCGAGTGACGCCGAGATGACTGCGATCAGAGTGACGACGAGATGTTTTGGAGCTCGAGTGACCTCGAAAAGACTGGGATCGTGAGTGACGACGAGATGTTTTGGAGCTCGAGTGACCCCGAAAAGACTGGGATCGTGAGTGACGCCGAGATGTTTTCGAGCGCGAGTGACGTCGAGGTGTCTGCGATCGTGAGTGACGACGAGAAGTTTTTAAGCGTGAGTGACCCCGAAAAGACTGCGATCGGGAGTGACGCCGAGAACTTTTTGAGCGTGAGTGATGTGGGGATATCTGTGGTGCAGTTTGAGATTTAGCTGACTCTGACTTAAGCTGCAGCGGAGGTTTCGGTTTGTCATACTGACGCTGAGAAAATGGTGACTTCTCCTGAGATGTCGCTTGTGAGAGATGCTGAAGTGTATGCGTCGGAGGTGACGGTGGCTTGCTTTGTGTAGATTTTGCTTGCAATTCACACTTGGAGATTAACGGTTCTGATGTACGACGCCGAGATGTATTCGTACGTGAACGGCTATGAGTAGTTGTCGTATGTCGCTCAGATTGAGACTTTGATGTCCGTGATACTTGCCGCGAAATAGGTGACCGTGATTTACGTCGAGACGGTTGCGATCGTGATGAGGAATTTAAACGCGCATTTGTATGCGGTGAACGAATAGATGTACGCGACCCCTGTGCATACGTGCGTTTTGATATATGGTCTACTGGTGTCGAGCATCGAAGTGGTAATGGTGATGAAAGTATGAATTTTTTCAAAGATTTCTCATTTTCTATAACAGAGTCTTCTGTTTTTTGGAATAAATCTAAAAGAAAACGATAAATTCAACTCTTTCACATATATTTGCCTTCCTGAGCAAAGCTAATTTAATATTGAAACACAGTTATCGTAATAGTTTCTTTGATATTTGATATTAATATTTTTTATTCACGGCTTAACTATAATAGCCACTTTATTCCCCGAAAAGCGGTACTAAAGCCTTATATTCTCTCATAGATTTTTTTTCCGCATTTGCGGGAATACAATTTTTAATGATTTCAAAAAAATGTTTAATTTGTGGAAGAATAAAAACAAAACATTTCATTTTAAAAGCTTAAAATTTTGAAAATTTAGTTTGTATTAACAATGGATGTGTACGTCCCAATTTTTCAGACAACAAACTGGCTACACAGTTAAGTCGTGGATAAAGTCCTGTATGCAACACGAAACTAAAGTCATCATAATCGTGAAAAGTGAAAACTTATTATTTTTAACGTATTTTATTCTATCAAATTTGATCAGCAAGAGGTTTAAAAACGTATAATTAAATAGAAAAATATTTTTAAAAAATTATTTAATTCTACTCTTGGTACCTTTTATCTTGTACTGTCTTGTAATTGACTGAATTTAACAAATTTTGAAAATCGAAAAAATGTTTAATCTTGTGGAATTTTTAAATTTTCAAAAGTTTTAAAAATCTAAGAAATTTTAGGGGTGGCCGGATCGAAATCTTTGCAATGCCGCCACAGGACATTTCATATTTCCAATGCCGAAAAGAAGATATTTGGAGGTTAGGTAAAGTTTTCTATGTGTAAAACCCAATTGAATAAGTATGTGTAATTAATGTTCTAGCATGGTCGAATTTAAGCTAATTATACCAAATATCACTAAAAATAATTTCAAATGTATTGATTTAATTTTGTAATTTTGCTTCATAAATATTTTTTTCAGGGTTTATAAGTGTCCCCTCAATATAAGAGACTCGTGTTTGGATATCTAAATACGAGTTTCTTATATTGAGTACGGCTTTCTAAATAACACAATAAAAAACGAACAGTTGAGTAGCGTTGTGCTGCATTAAATAAATCATTGTGTCAAAATTAGAGGTTGATTAGACTTTTAGTTTTTTACAGTTTGAAAATTTGAAAAATTTAGTATTTTGAGAATTTTTAAAACAAACTTTGACACAGCAAAACTGTTTTCCAGAAAAAACATGCTGCTTTTCGCTTAAATTGGAATAAATTGTAACTTTGTAATAGTATATGTGATAAAATCTGGTAATAACTAACCTTTTTTGGACGCATAACAACTCCTATTTTCTTTGTATCCTGTTTATTATTACTTTTGGTTCTAAATTTAATTTTCCGTTAATAGTGTTTGATGAAGACATGAAAGCTTCTTCATTCTCTTGATTAATTGTTGTTCTACTTTTTATTAGAATCTGCTATTTATATTTTTGTAATGTTTGTTGAGAATTTTGTTGACCAACAATTTTTTTCAATATTTTAGTACACTGTTGTAAGTACAGAAAATAAATATAAAATTAGTATATTACTGTAATGAAGTTTAGAATAATATGAATGATTATAATTATTTAATAAGATCCAAATTTGACGAAACAAGCAATCATAATAATTTAGAATTTTTGAGTTTGCAGTCATGACTCGTAACTTGTTTGCATGCTGTTCAGATGCCAATATCCATGGAATTCACTTTAAGACTACGGTATTAATATTTAAAATGCTAAGTATTTAGAATATACTCACAGATTTATGCACCTTATCATTCTCATCGTCACATACGCTTTCACTAGAATCAGTTGAAGTCAATTTTTTTGGCATTATAAGTCGCTTTGTTTTTGTTTCACCCTTGATTTGAGCATCTTTTTCTGTTTCTGCAATACAATGATATTTAAATAAAAGTAGTATTATTTCTAATATGTTCAAATATATTATTTAAAGATTCAAAGCTAACGCACAAAAGTACTGACATATCTATTTTACAATACATATAATCTTACAACAGTGACTTTCAATATTTTTAACTAACCTGTACAATAATTTAATTTATAATAATAAGAGACTCTAGTGCTCGTTATAATTTTAACAAGAGGGTTTTAAATAATTTAATTTAGTTAAAATTTCATTCGTAAATAGTATCTGCTGTATTATAACAGCTATGTCAGTTCATGCAATTTAAGAATTAAACATACTCACAATAAAACTATAAAAATATATATTTTTACAAGATAATACTATAATTTACCTGCTAAACATATTATAAATGCTTCATAAAATTCGTTTGTAATAAAGCTACTTTCATCAAGACTAGTATTTTCAAAATTCCACAAGACTTGATATCTATGCTTTGGATCAAAATCATCTAAATTCTTTGGTCGAATATGCATATTATCATGACGTTTATCAAAAATTGAAGACACTGGTGCATAATAATACTTCCACTTATCGTCTACATAGCGTAGACATGCGTAAAAAATTTTGTCTGTAGACATTTTGGCAACTTTGTTATCTGTATGTGTCTGTATTGTCTATAATTGTTTAATATATTATTTTTATGTTTTTATTACTATCTTATTAAACCTTACATCTTTATTCATCCCAACTATTCCAACATACATACATGCAGGTATTGCACCCAGTAATGGCTGTCTTGTGTGCATTCTCCGGTGGGATTGGCACTTGATAAAAGGTCTTCTTCAAGTCTATGACTGAAAAGGTGTCGCCGCGGAGTTCAAGTATAAGAGATCCTCGATGACTGGGAGAGGATATCTGCCCGGCACAATACGGCTGTTGAGTTGCCTGTAGTCGCCCGTGATACGATACGAGCCGTCGGCCTTTTTGACTAGTCGTAACGAACTCGCCCAGGAACTGTCTGAGATGCGCACGATGCCTATCTCGATTAAAACCTTAAATTTGGCTTGCGCCGCCTCGAGGCGCTCGCCGTGGAGTTGCCGTGCTCACGCTGCCGCTGGTGGTCCGGTCGTGACGATGTGGTGAAGGGCAGAGAGATAGGATAGAGCGATGGTTGTACTCCCTGACGTGACCAGTTCTTCAAACTCGTTTAGCAGGTCAGCAAAAACTCCCTCTGCAACGTCAGCAAAGATGTTGACTACGACTGGGTAGACGTGCGTTGGGAGGACGGCGCCGACTGCGTGATGGATGTGGTTTGCGTCGATGAGCTTCTTCCGCTGAAGGTCAACCGCTAAGCCGAAATGCGCTAAAAAGTCTGCTCCGATGATAGGGTTGCTGACATCTGCGACGATGAATTTCTACGGCAGGGGTTTTGAAAGCGCCAGATCTAATGACATCGCATGCGTGCCATATGCGTTTATGGTCGAGGCGTTGGCTGCGGAATCTGGCTGCAGAACGGCCTCTCGTAACGCCTGGTAGCGGTTGGTGACTTCTGTGGAACGCCCAGATTGGTTTCCAACCACTCGGAATTTCCATTCCTGGCAGAAGCAACCATCTGCTTGCGGCTTTAAAGATATGATTTTAGCCACAAGAGAGCCATCCGTAAGAAGCCCAGCCGTTGCAGCTTAGTTAATAGTTTGGTAGGTGATATGGTGTCAAAGGCCTTGCTGAAATCGAATAACAGCAAGAGCGTCACCTCCTTTCTGTTGATGGCCATGCGCACGTCATCTGTCAGTTTAATTAACGCAGTCTGGGTACTGTGATATTTTCTGAAACCAGTCTGGAAAGGATATAAAATTTTGTTTTTGTTTAGATACTCCATGATTTGGGAATGAGCCAACTTTTCGAGCACTTTAGACAGGAAGCAGAGTAGTGCTATCGGTCGAAAGTCAGACTCGGATGAGGGAGCACTTTTCTTTTTTAGATCTATTAACTGCACCTGCTTCCAAATGCTCGGAAAGATGCCTTGAGCGAAAGAGGAGTTAAATATTCTTACTATAAATTCGCCTATTATTGGGAGAGCTTTCACGACCACTCCCTGAGGAACCCCATCAACACCCTCCGCCTATGAGGAAAAGTGAGCAATGCGAGAATTACGTCATTTATGTTAACTGGACTAAACATGAAGCCTTCCTCACTTACAGTAAAGGTAAAGCCCAGTGCATCATCCACATTTTCATAGGGTGAAACAGATATCCCACCGAAATGATCGGTCAGCTCGCCCGGCGTAAAACCATGAAACTGCTTCTCTTTACGCCTAGGTATGACAGATATAGAACAGATGTCTAGTGATATAGGAGCGCTGCTCTTGAGCCATGCGAATGTCACCTCATTGCTGAGCCGGAAAAACTCGTCAAAGAGTTCTGAAGGCCCAGTGCGTTTGTAGCGTCCGTGCGTGGCGTCCCTCTTATCAATGAGCAATCGCAGCTCAGAACCAAACCAACGAGCATATTTTTTCTTCATGCAAACCATCTTACGAAATGTTACCATGATAATTACGGAGTTTAAGTTAGCATTCAAGTTTTCCAAGGCACCCTCCAAGTTGGTTTCAATAGAATTCATGGCTTCCCAGTTGCAGCTTGATAGTAAATCACCAAGGATTTACCTGCTGAGTGATTGTTTAAACTCCATAAATTGTTGTGAGCGTTGAAATGGCCACAGATTATCGTATTCCCATTAAGCTTATCTAAACTGTTTAGGGTTCCTTCCCATTGGTTGGTGTTGAAATAAATGTCCGGCTTTTTGTATAGCGATATTATATTGAAATTTCTATTTAGATTTAGGGTAGTTATTCCTACCATTTCAATACCTTTAATCTTAGGCATTTCCGTATTTACATACTCGATGTCCTTTTTTATTGCAATTAAAACTCCACCTTTTTGTATATTTCCTTCTCTGTCTTGTCTTATTATTCTGTAGTTCTTAAGTATAAACTTGTTGACTTCATGCAGCCAAGTTTCTTGTATGCAAAGGATATTGTGAGCGTCTAGGAGTGGGATTATGTCAGTTTGGCGGGCCGAAATATTGCTGGCATTCCATTGTAGAATTTTTATGTTGTTTTTATGGTTCTCCATTTTTATTTTGTTTTGGTGGTTGGTTGTGTAATCCATTCGTTAGTTTCTCGCGAGTTCCTTTTTTTATTTTATGAGAGCTTTGGTGTTTGTATATATTTTTGCGTCTTTTGCGAATTTTATTCTTGATAAAGCTTTTACATTCTTCTTCTATTTTTTTGGACTTTTTGGTCTCAGTAAGATCGTTCTTGGAGCTAATTTGCGTTTTGCCTTTAGTGTCTAATTTTATGTTCTCAGTCTTATTGTTAGTGTCATCACTATATATTGCATCTTTCCCGCCATGTTCTTTGGTATCTTTTTTGCAGGATTTGTTTTCTGTGTTGTTTCCTGTGATCACTGTGTTTTTATCACCAACGATTTTTAGTTGTTTGTTCGCGTTGGTTGTTTTTACACTGGGTGATTGGGTTCCTAGTATTTTAGTGATAGGTTCGGATTGGGTGCGGCTTGTAGGCTGCTTCCTTTTAAAAAATAAGTCATCATCTGTTGGTTTTTGATAGATTAGTTGCGTCCGAAGCCCAGTCAGGTTGTCAAATTTGTCTTGTATTGCTTGAACCGATTTTTCCATTTGATTGAGTTTAATATCTTTGCATTGCGTCTGTTGGTTATTGTTTCTTTTTCGTTTGGGATTTGGTGCGTCGTCACTTTCATCTGAGTCATAGGAAATTATTGGATCGATCTCTTTATTCCCGTCGGTTATTTTTGCGTAGCTGTATCCCACGTAGCCTTGTCTGAAGTTATTGTGGTTGTAGGCCTTGTAGACTTCCCTGGCTTGTATTATTGGGATGCCTTGTAGGCCTGCCGTCATGTTAATTTCCTTTTGCTCTATATATTTACCACATAGTTTGTCGTTTGAAGCGTGTTTACCTGCGCAATTCACGCATCTAGTGTCGTTCGGATTACAGGTATTGTTGTTGGGTTCGTACCAATGCTTATTTCCGCAGTTGACACAGCGGGGTTCTGTTTGTTTACATTTGCTTTTCGCGTGTCCGAATCTCCAGCACTTTTGACATTGTAGAACACTTTGTATATATGGTTCCACTTTGATAAGCAGCTTATATATTATTACCTCTTTTGGCAATTCGTCGGTTTGAAATGAAATTTTTATTGTGCTTGTCGGTTTAAAGTTTATTTTTCCTTCTTTTGTTGTTTCTCTTTTAGTAAATCTCTCTACCCTACAGTTCGGAAATTTTTTTCTTAGTTCAGTTTTAAGTTCCTCGTCATTGAAGTCCGTGTCAATCCTTTTGATAATTCCTATTTTGAATATTTTGCTGTCCGGGATGTATGGGTACCAGCCTTCCGGCATATTTGAACGATTTTCGATGGCTTCGTTTGCTTGCTTGTAATTGCAAAATACGATTTCTACTTTGTTATTGTTGATTTTTTTTTGCATGGGAGTAATTGATTCCTTTGTCTGTTAATTTTTTTGCAAATGATAATGGGTTTAAAGACGCATTAAATTACTATAAATGGTGCTACAGATTCTACTGTGTATCTGTTTGTCATTTGGGAGCTGATATGCTTACAGCGTGTATCTTTGCTGTTCATTTTGATTAGTATAGTAATGATCTTTAGGGTGACTCGCCGACCTGGCCGCGTAGTTTTGTAGTTGTTGTTTCAGTTGAATTGAATTTTGTTTATTAATTGTTTTTCCCTTGCGCAGGTCTGGAGGAAGTGCCATTCGCCAGGAGCAGTTTTAGAGAAGAATTGTGCTGCTTTAGAGTTTCTCTTGATTTGCTGTTATATGGGCTCCTTTAATGTTTCTTAGTAGATTTGAGTGTCGCGCGCGAGATGTGAGCTGTTCGGCGGTCGGTGAGCAAACCTTTTGTGGTAGTTAATGGTGTCCCTTTGCGAAGGTCTCGTATTGGATGGAGAATCTGAGGCTATTTTAATTTCAATCACATATAAGCAATTGTCAGATAAGTTCCAAAGTTTATAACAAATATTTAAAAAATTGACATAATAGAGATAGATTTGTAAACATTTGTTCTTACAAAGTATAAATCACTATATTACGCTTGTAGTTTCTGAAGAAACCCAGGGTAGCAAGTCGAACAAACACTTGGAGTGTTTGTTCGACCCGCTTTTGCGGGACGATGTGGATAGACTCGAATAAAATGACACCAAGACTTTTTCTAATTTGACAATTTATTTAAGGCATAGAAACCACTCACATCTTCAAAACGTGTCTCTCAATATTATTGCAACTTATAGCAACGCATATTAGCACGCTACCTGCTCACAGGACTCCCGGCAACAGACTCGAGCGAACAACAGTTCGCCGCTTTATACGCGTCACACACACACACACACACACACACACACACACACACACACACACGCTATAATCAGTGAGCAGTACAGAGATCTTGAACAGCCAAGGTGGGAATCCGATGGCTCCGGTAAAGCAGCTATTTGGGCGTGCAGAGACCTTACCTTTCAAAGTAGGATGAAAGTCAAAGAAGCAGGTTTTGCCAGCGCAAAGATTGAGGGTATACAGGTATACAGCTGCTATGCCCCACCCAGTGCGCCAATAGATCAGTTTCAGCAGTTCTTGGACCGGCTAGTACGTGATGTCAGGGCTAAAAAACCAGCTATTATAGCTGGGGACTTTAACTCATGGGCGGTTGAATGGGGCAGCCGAAAAACCAATAGAAGAGGACAGGCCCTACTAGAGGCATTCACACTTCTGGACTTGGTGCTGGTGAACGAAGGCAACGTACCAACCTATAAAAAGGTGGACGCTGAATCAGTGATTGACTTAACATTTGTTAGTAGATCTCTGGTAAAAGAGGTGAGTAAATGGACCGTAAGCGATCACTTCACTAATAGTGATCACCACGCCATTATAATGGAGCTGGGCACACAAAACATGGTACACTGTACTAACCCTATAAGTACGAAAATGGAATGGAAAGCCAAGGAGTACGACAAGGAACTATTTCTGATGATGTTAGGAAATATCCAATTGACGGGATCAGCAGAACATAAGGCTGAACAAATGACAAAATGGCTCACCCGAGCCTGTGACGCAGTTATGCCAAGAAAAGTGCCCAATCAAAGATGGGCACCAGTATATTGGTATAACGAGAAGATTAGATCAGCGCGCTCCGCTTGCCACCGAGCACGAAGGCTTGAGCAACGGGCAAGGAAAAAGTTTTACCGAACCGGTATTGGAAGCGAAGCTGTAGAAGAATGCAGCAGGAGAATGAAAGAAGCCAAGTGCACCCTCAAGAAGTGCATCAGTGAAAGCAAGCAGAGATGTCATAAGGAGCTGCTAGAAGAGGTCAATAAAGATCCATGGGGCAGGCCCTACAAAACAGTTATGAAGACACTCAAAGGAAGCTATATACCCCCACCAAAGTGCCCAGAGGTACTAAAGAGGGTAGTGACAACACTTTTTCCAAGTCAACCGGACGCACCATATGCTATAGCAGAGAAAGTGCGGGAAGAAGATATACCTCCAATTACAGTTGAGGAGCTACTCGTAGCAAGCAAGAGGGTAGGAAACAATAAGGCTCCCGGTCCTGACGGCATACCAAATGTGGCGCTGAAGCATGCCATCGAGGCTAAACCTGAAGAATTTGTTGGCCTCTACAATGCATGCCTAGCAGAAGGGAGATTTTCGACGAACTGGAAGAAGCAGCGACTTGTGTTGCTACCTAAGGGTAACAAAGCGCCCGGAGGGGAGACATCGTACAGACCATTATGTATGATGGACACTCAAGGAAAAATACTGGAGCGCATTATCAGCAGCAGGATGGAGTGCATAATCGAAGAGACCAAGGGGCTTGCCGAGCACCAATATGGCTTTCGGAAGTGCCGATCTACTTTGGACGCGATCGGCCTAGTAGTAAACACAGCCCGAGCAGCCATCAGTGGAAAACGGTGGAAGGGCGGAACAAAGAAGTACTGTGCAGTTATTACTTTGGATGTCAAAAACGCATTCAACTCTGCAAATTGGACGAAGATACATGAAGCGCTTGAAAAGCTTGAGGTGCCCACCTACATCAGGAGGATGATGGCCGACTATCTGAAGGACAGAACTTTACTGTACGAAACGGATTGCGGCATTGAAACCTACAAGGTCACGGCAGGTGTTCCACAGGGATCAGTACTGGGCCCGCCATTGTGGAACATTATGTATGACGGAGTGCTGGAACTACAACTCCCGCGGGAGGCTATGGTAGTAGGATTCGCAGACGACATAGCTCTTGTAGTAGTAGGGAAGGAAAAAGAAGACGTCGCTGAAATCACCAATGAAGCGATCACCACCATCCAGAGGTGGCTGAGAGAAACGGGACTTGAACTCGCTGGACACAAGACCGAGGCGATCCTGATGTCTAGCAGGAAGAAAATGGAGACGATCGTCCTAATGATAGACGGCCATGAGATAACCTCTAAATCGACTATCAAGTATTTGGGCGTTACTATAGACGAAAAGTTGACGTTTAAACAGCACCTTGAATTAGCAGGTAAAAAAGCGTCAAGAACGACTGCTGCTCTTTCTCGGCTCATGCCGAATGTCGGTGGAGCTACTGAGAAGAAAAAGAAGCTGTTAACAAGTGTCAGTACATCGATTATGCTGTACGGGGCACCAATTTGGGCAGATGCAATGGCAATAAAAGCCTATGCGCGAAACCTGTCATCCGTGTATAGACGGAATGCGCTAAGAGTAGCGTCTGCTTACCGCACGGTATCGGACGATGCAATAAGCGTCGTGGCAAGCATGCCACCCATCGACCTCTTAGCACTAGAGAGGAAGGCCATATACATGGCAAAACAGGAGAACAGCGATAGAACGAAGGCAGAAATCTGGAACGCTGCCAGAGAACAAACAGTAGCTGAGTGGCAGAGAAGATGGGACAGTAGCCTGAAAGGGCGCTGGACGCACCGACTTATACCAAAGATTGAAGACTGGATCAAAAGAAGACACGGGGAAGTAAACTACTACCTTACGCAATTTTTGACGGGACATGGATGCTATCGAGCATACCTGTGTAGATTTAATTTAGAAGACTGTCCAGACTGCCCAGCATGTCTGGACATGTGCGAGGACGCTGAGCACGTTTTTTGCTACTGCTCGCGTTACCAGCAGGAGCGTGAAGAGTTTGAACGCTACCTCCAGACCAGAGCAACTCCTGAGTCTATTATGGTGGCTATGTTCGCCACCGCTGAGGGCTGGCACGTGGTTAGTAACTACGCCGCGGTCATCCTCAAGAAAGTGAGGGGTGACGAAGAGAGAAGAAGACGAGAGATGCTGCAAGAAGCTGACGACCGGACGATGCGGTAAGAAGTAGACGGCAGCCTATAATGAAGGTCATAAGGAATGACAATCACATCAAGGAGACAAGGGCAATGTCCCTATGCCCCCCCGCGAAGTAATACTTGACCGTGGTACCGCGGGGGAAAAAAGGCACTGAAGACGGAGCTTGGCCCTCCTCACCGACAAATCGGTAAGGAGAGCGAAGAGGATTAAGGTTGCAATTGGATTCTATATTCGGTCGCAAAACGAAAGGTTTTAGTTGGTGAGAATCCAACACACGGTGGCTCAGGCCATGTCATGGTCTATTAAGATTTTTCCCTCCAACCTCTTTCTCCAATTAAAAAAAAAAAAAAAAAAAAAAACACACACACACACACACCCACGAGGGGGAGCTGTACCCCATGTGGCGCGTCCTCGGGTGGCGGATAGAGGAACGCTCGCTGTAAGCGCATAGTACTACGTACGTAGTGCTGCAAACAGAGGGTAGGAGAGAAATAAAATATCTCCCGCGGACCAAGCAGCTTATTGTAGAGCTGTCACTACCGGAAACAAACAAGGTTTGATCTTAGGGTTATGACTAAGCAGGCGCTCGCCGATTGCCGCAGTCCGACTCGACTTCGGCTGCTGAAGGGAAAGGATACGATACAAACTGGGTTCTGTAAGTTAAGTACAGGGGCCCGGAGATGTTTCGCCGACACGCCCTAGCTGCCCTATCATCCGGCGAAAATCCCAATGATCTCAATAGTGCCGGGTGGCGCCCGGAACGGGCCCTATTGTGGTCAGAGGGGGGGCCTCGTTACCCTTTCCCGGAGGCTTTCTGAGGAAGACTTGCGCTGGGGCATGAGGCCAGAATTCACACCTGTGAAGCATAGCTTCGCGGAGAGAGCTCAGTGGAAGGTAGGTAACTAAAGTTGGAAGAGGAGGATAAATAAAAATAAAAATGCATAGTACATCAAAGAAATCAAACTTGGGGACTTCGGATACCCCAAAAAGTGTCTTAGAAACTGGGTTCCCTACCCAGAGATCGGACGATAACAGCAATCTCAGTAGAGAAACGATTGCCATGGAGTGTAGTCCAATAAAGACTATTTCCGAAAGGGCAATATGGACGGAACAAGAGCAGGTAAATCAAGGAGGCAGTAACTCAAACTGGGACTACAGCCTTGAAAGAAGAAATGACCAGCTGGAGCGTCTAGGAGAAAAGATCCAGGAACTAAGAGAGTTTATAAGGGACAAAAATAACGTCCATAAAACTATCAAGGACATGGCACGAAGCATTAGTGTCATGTATAAAAGTTTGTGCAGCGCGGAGGATGACCTGCTACAGTGCCAACGTCCAGGAACGGAAGGCAAGGAAACTCAGACAACACCAAGTCTGAAACCGAAAAAGGCGGGTAAACCAAGGGAGGCCTTAAATACTCCGCAGGATAGGAGTGACAAAGAGGAGAAAGAGAGTAAAAGACTTAAAGAGGCAACTTGGCAAGAGGTCGTTACAAGAAAGGCAAAAAAAAAGGAGAAACAGTTAAGTAAGGAGAACAACAAGGCTCCTGGCGTTAACAACCAGAGTAGGACCAGTAGAGACAAAACACAGCGGGCAAGACCGACCAGACCGGACGCTCTTATCATTAAGGCGCCGGAAGGAAGGAGCTACGTGGACATTTTGTCAACATTGAGAACTGCTCCTTCACTGAATGCCATAGAAGATAGCGTAAACAAAATACGCAAAACGGTGGCGGGAGATCTCCTCATAGAGCTCAAACGCACAAAAGAAGTTAAAACCGCAGACTTCCAAGAAGCGGTTAAAGCAGTACTAGTGGAAGGAACCACAATAAAAACACTGCAGCAAGAGGAGACCTTTGAAATAAGGGACCTCGACATACTTACTTCAAAAGAGGAGGTACTGGAGGCCTTGCAAAGGGAAATAGGAGAAAGAGATGTGATTGAGATCACTGCCGTAAAATCGCTGAGAAACGCGTACGGAGATACGCAAATAGCTGTTGTGCAAGTGTCGAAAGAAATAGCGACCAAGTTCACAAAGCTAGAGAAAATTAAAATTGGATGGGTCAACTGTAGGATCCGTACATCGAACCGCAGTAAGGGGCCGCTTAGGTGTTATAAATGCCTTGGTTTCGGCCACGTCGCTATCAAGTGTACTGATCCGCAGGATAGCAGCAAATGCTGCTACAAATGCGGTAAGACGGGGCATAACCATGTCACTGGTAGCTACTTGTGCCCAGCCTACCAAGCAGCGGTTAAAAAAATCAGGAAAGGGTAATGAGAATAGTCCAGCTAAATCTCAACCATTGTGAGACTGCGCAAGACCTTCTCTGTCAGTTTGTACGAGAACACAAGTTCGATGTCGCTCTCGTCAGTGAGCAGTACAAAGATTTGAATGAACCATCCTCGGAATCTGACGCCTCAGGTAAAGCCGCAATCTGGGCTTGCAAAGACTTTACCTTCCAGGGCAAGATGGTAAACAAGGAAAATGGCTTCGTAAGAGCGAAAATAGGCGGCATACATGTATACAGTTGTTACGTCCCGCCTAGCGCATCAATAGAGCAGTTTCAACAACTACTGGACCATAATGGGACATACATGGAGTAAACAAAGATGTTTAAGAGAGCTGCAAGATGAGGTCAATGAAGACCCTTGGGGCCGACCTTATAAAATTGTCATGAAGAAGATCAAGAGAAGTTACATACCCCCACCAAAGTGCCCAGAGGTACTAAGCAGGGTGGTAACAACACTCTTCCCAAATCAGCCGGACATTCCATGTGCTATGGTAGAAGAAATAGATGTAGATAATATACCCTTAATTACGGAGAAGGAGCTACTATCAGCCTGCAGGAGGGTTGGAAACAATAAGGCTCCAGGACTTGATGGCATACCCAATATTGCATTGAAACATGCCATCCAGGCTCACCCAGCAGAGTTTATAGACTTGTACAACACTTGTCTCACAGAAGGAACGTTTCCACGAAACTGGAAAAAGCAAAGGCTTGTGTTGCTACCAAAGGGTAGCAAACCACCTGGAGAAGGGTCGTCATACAGACCGCTCTGCATGCTCGATACACAGGGCAAAGTATTAGAGCGCATAATCTTCGTTAGGATGGAAGACAAAACCGAGGGGCCAGAAGGGCTTGCGGAACACCAGTATGGTTTCTGTAAGTGCCGCTCAACATTAGACGCTATCGGCTTAGTGGTGAATACAGCACGGACAGCCATAAGCGGGAAAAGATGGAAAGGCGGGGCGAAAAAGTACTGCGCGGTGGTTACACTTGACGTTAAAAATGCATTTGACTCTGCAAATTGGTGCAAAATTCACGAAGCACTAGTGAGACTAGGAGTTCCTCCGTATATAAAAAGAATAATGTCTGACTACTTCAAGGACAGAACTCTCTTATACGAGACCGAGGAGGAGGGCACGGTGAATTATAAGGTTACCGGGGGAGTTCCACAGGGGTCTGTACTGGGCCCATCGTTGTGGAACATTATGTACGATGGCGTACTCAAGCTAAAATTACCAGAAGGAGCAATGATCGTAGGATTTGCAGACGACATAGCTTTGGTGTTGGTAGCAAAAAAGAAAGAAGAGGTAGCTGAAATTGCTAGTGAAGCTATCATTAAAATACAGAAGTGGCTAAATAATGCGAATCTGGAACTTGCAAGCCATAAAACGGAGGCAATCCTAATATCTAGTAGAAAGAAGACGGAGACAATCACCTTGAGAATAGGCGGTCATGAAATTACTTCTAAACCGACTATTAAATATTTAGGTATAACGTTAGACGCAAAGCTGACCTTTAAACGGCACTTGGAAGCAGCAGGAGAGAAAGCCGCAAAAACTACCGCAGTGTTGGCGCGGCTGATGCCAAATGTGGGTGGTCCCACACAGAATCGCAGAACATTACTGGCAAGCGTTAGTACATCAATCATGTTGTATGGAGCCCCGATATGGGCAGACGCTGTACTGGTGAAGGCATATGGAGAATGCACTTAGGGTCGCGTCTGCTTACCGTACGGTATCGGACGAGGCGGTCTGCGTTATTGCCGGTCTCCCGCCAATATACCTATTAGCAAGGGAGAGAAAATCAATCGAGGAAGGAAAAAGACGAGACAGCGGCAAAACCAAGATAGAAATTTGGGATGCCGCTAGGAAAGTAACAATGACGGAGTGGCAAAAGCGATGGGACTCTAATAGTAAGGGTCGGTGGACACACCGCCTCATACCAAGTGTAGAAGACTGGACAAAAAGAAGACATGGGGAAGTAAATTTCTACCTAACGCAGTTTCTGAGTGGACATGGATGCTACCGGGCGTATCTGCACCGATTTAAATTGGAGGATTGCCCGGATTGCCCGACGTGCTTGAATGTAATCGAGGACGCTGAGCATGTGTTCAGTGAATGTCCACGCTATGAACAGGAACGAGAAGAACTTGAGTGCTACCTACAGACCAGAGTAACGCCTGAGTCTATTATGGCAGCCATGATGACTTCGGCCGACGGATGGAGCGCAATAAACAATTTTGCTGCAGACATCCTTAAGAAGGTCCGAAAGGACGAAGAAAAAAGAAGAAGAAGACGTGAGATGCAGCAAGAAACAGACGACCGGACGATGCGGTAAGAAGTAGACGGCAGCGGAAAACGTGATGACGACCATATCAATAGACGAGGGCGATAGCCCAAAGTTCCCCCGCGAAGCAATACTCAAACGGTGTTACCACGGGGGGGCTTATTGGAGAAAGAGCCAGGTCCAACTTACTTAGGGTCGGTAAGGAGGACGGAGAGGATTCGGTTGCTGTTGGAACTCAAAAGCTAACGGTAAACGAAGGGTTTAGTGGGTGAGAGTCCCACACAGGTGGTACCAGTCGGTGCCATATCGTCCATAATGGATTTGCCCTTAACCTCTCACTCTATAAGAAAAAAAAAAAAAAAAAACACACACACACAAGTACACGAAAATCGTATTACATACGTGTTTACGTACTGGAATGAGATATCAGCGAGTGGGGATAAGAAAGCAGTGCACTAATAAAAAGAGGAAACTTGCTCTGTACTTTATACAGGTTTTACCATCAGCCTCATATCACATTAGAACAATACCTACGGTATTTTAAAATCCTATATTACGTACAGATGCTAAAGTAACACTGTCTGAAGTATAATGCTTTGTAATTAGACAACATATTATAAATCCTCAGCTAATTGGGATTGGCTTGATCGAAATAGAAAATTTGAAGCTCTGCATTTACGTAGATCGTAGAGCACTATATAACGGAAGGGGCATCGATGCTCTAATTTTCTTATTTCCGGTTTATTTTATATTCAATATATCGTATGCGAAAGAGACGAATATGTGTTTCTAATTTATAGAGGCAATTCTTTTCCAAAAAGACAAATACAAGAAAAAATCAACGGTAGTTTCTCTTCTAGATAGATTACAAATATTGAAGAGAGGGTCACTTGAAGAGAGGGTAGTTGAGCAGTCTTTTCAGATAGAGGGACTGCATAACGATCGTTTACTTCTCTTACAGGAAAACCGTGTCCTTAAAGAGCAGCTACAACAACTCATCGGGAAAATATCTGCAATGGTGGGCGACGCTGAGAAGCGTCGTATTGACATCCCTGCACTAGAAGACTCGCAAGTGATGGTGTCACTTGGAGATCTTGACAAGTCGGTCTGTGCGAACCGTATTAGTGGTGTAATTAGAAGTAAGTTAATTGAGGACGCGAACAACAACGTAGACACAAACACTGTAAATGGAGACTGTGACACCGGACCCGTTTCTTGTGGGTTCCAGCGCAACACAAGCGGCGCCGAACGCGGCGGCGGTCCCTTGGGGCGGCGGTCGCTCTGGAGCTGAGTGGGGGCGTCTCCGGTGCGGGGAGAGCGGGTCGTGGTGAGGATCAATTTAAAGTTGTTATTTCAAATGTTTGTGATGGAACCGATGTCATGCGCTCAGATGTAGTACATGCGATCCTTCCTACGATTGATCCATACGTGTTGAAGAGTGACCTCATGTCAACGTACCCGCTCAGACCCGGAGCGGGGCTGGGTGACGGGGGTCCGGCGCCGGGTCCGATGAACCCGCGTTCGCCGTAGGTGGCTTGCCTCTGTCGACAAGATGTAGTAGACAGAATCATGCGTCTGAAGGGTAGGTTCACAGCGTTTAATACGAGGCACATAAACATAACTCCACCTTGTGAGGAAACGCGTGAAAGCCTAATACAGAATAAAATATTTATCAACGAATACCTAAATAGGGAAGATTTTATTCGATTTAACAATCTCAAACAGATTGCTCGCGGTTTGGGTTTTAAGTATGTATGGCATAGAGGCGGGCGATTCCTTACTAAGAGGGGAGATAGTAATAAGACGCATGAGTTTAAGACTTCAACAGATCTACATGCGTTGGCGGCCTCGTATAAAATCAGTAGTCCTGATAATGACATAACTTCATGCAGGGCAATCCCAGAGGTCTGTAATCGGCGAGAAGAAGAAGCTCAGGCTACAATAATGCCTCGGTTGCCAACCACAAATAGTCAGGCCTGACTAGGCCACGAGATTATGAGAGAGGCAGGCGAAGTGCTGAGAGCGGGGTTCCTCAACGCAACCTCACTCTACGCACATATACACTGAAAAAACTCCGGCACGTATAATAGAATGGTGTTGGAGCATCAGCGCCATCTTCAATCAGTTGATTACTACCCCCACTTACGGCACAACGCTTGTGCCAAAAAGTGGGAGCTCTGTCCTCCCGATTGCGAGGACACGCGCTCGACCAATTTTAGGCCTTACGCGGTACTTTGCTCTTGATAGACGTTTCAGATATATAGCGTATTGCTCAAGAATAACAAAAAAGTAACTAACTTAATTCTTTATTATAATAAAAAAATCGTGTAAAATAGATAATTAAAATTCATATGAAATAAAATATTTTCAAAATTTGTATTCGTGTTTTTTTTACAAAATTATATAAAAAGTTATAAACCATATGTTTATGTTTTAATGCTGCAGTATCAACAGTTTGATAATGTTGATATATTGTTAGTAAACATTTGCCTTCGAGATCAAGATTTAAAAAATGATATAAATCATTTTGAACCAGTTTGAGTCCTATAAAATGGTGCATAGTGATAATAATTCTATAGGAAATGAAATTGTAAAAGAAAACATAAACTGAATGAACCTGTTAATTGTGAATCGTTAGTTTGGGATTGTGATTTTGAGGAAGATTCATCATCATGATCAATGGTTTCTGTGCTTTGGACTACGTTATCATTAGGAAGAGCTTGATTAACATTATCAGTAGCATCATCGGCAAGGGTTTCGACATTCTCAGTCTCATTTATAGAAGCTTCTTGTTTATGAATTATGTTGAACGTGTATACACTTATAAATTCAATTATGCGTTTGTCAGATTTCAGATACACACAAATATCTTTCAAAGCAAGTTTAAAAAACTTGTCGTCATCAATACCGTGCTCTATATAACAAAATACAACATAAAACTGACTTTAAACACTTTCAGAACAGCTTACACTTTTATATACATATATGCACAATATATAAATTATTACCTTTGAAAGTAGCAGCTAAGTATTTGAAATTGTGACGTTCTAAAAAGTCCTCCATCACATCTGTATACTGTTGTCCAATATACGTTATTATTTTTCAAAATAATACCTTCCCTGGTTATAGTTGACCTAACCTCAAAGGACATCAGTTATTAAATCACATTAATAAAAACCACTTTCCATGAGAAATATAATAAACTTTATTTACCTGCTATAGATTTACAAAAATAATTATCACATTAAATAATATTCACTTATGCAAAAGTTATTCACTCGGCAGTCACCACGTGCGCACCATGAAAACTGTTCCGGACGTATCCGGTAATTGTAGAATTTTAAATGGCTGGAAGATCGTCTGGTGGGAAGTACTTGTGTGAATGCATATGCTCGTAGCCGTAGCGGGAAAGAGCGCTCGGACTCTTTCGAGTCCCTTCGGTAATTGTCGGGAAAGAGCTTTGTTTTAGCGGGCCTTAGTTTCGGCGGCTCGATACTCTCTCGGAGATGAAGAGAGCGAGTGTTCGGGGTGGGTCACTCCGATTCTGTTCTTCGCTATGATCTGTCGTTTCAACATTTTCGAGGTGTATTTATTTTGATTTGGCGGTGATTAGTTTAAGTCAAATAATAAAGTGTGGACAATATTATACTATGAGTTTCTTTTGGCTTGTGTGAATTTTCTATAAATCTTGTCCCAAACAAAAACGTATGAGAAAAGCCCGCGAGAATGAGGCAAGAGACAACTGCGCGTATGGCACAGTGGTGGCGCCACATTAGTATAGCAGTCCGACTATACTGGCACAACGCATGAGCCGAAACCGGGAGGATATAGCTCCCACTTTTTGCGTGAGGCACGTACGGCCGTTTACGTCTCTCGTGCCGGAGTTTTTTCAGTGTAGGGATATTTCGTCAGTTCTTGGAGTGTGCTCGTCCCTCTTATCACCTTTTTGGCGTGGCGGAAACACGGTTTGGTCATGAGGTCGACGGCGGGTTCGTTCAGGTTGAGGGTTACTCGGTATTGAGACAGGATAGAAATAAACGTGGAGGAGGAATTGCTTTGTATATCCGGAATGATTTCAAGGTCACGCTGTTGTGTGCGTCGCCAACGCAGGTAAAGGGTAAACCTGGCATTCCGGAATATCTGATATGTAGTGTGCAGCAAGAATCCATGCCATCTATCTTAGTTGCGCTAATCTATCGTCCCCCGGGTATCTCAGTTTCGGGTGACTCAATACTTGTCAACGACCTCAGAAAATATTCGGAGGATTACAAGTGCAGAATTATAATGGGGGACCTGAATGCAAACATGTTGTCGACCTCGCAAGACGCCGAATTTTTTCGGGAACTCGCGTACGAAATGAACCTTAAATTGGTAAACCATGGCGCGACGCATCACGTGGGAGACTCTCACACGTGGATTGATGTGATCTTTACGGACGAGGACAACGTAGTGCTGAATGCAAACAACTCACTGGCGATCTTCCCAAGTAGACATAATGTAATTGATGTTGAGATTGACCTTCAAATTGCAGAACCTCTACCTCTCAACAACTTCACTTATAGGGACTTTAGATCTATTAGAACGGAGGAATTACAATCCCTTTTAGCTGCATGTGATTGGTCGCCGGTGGGTTGTTTGGTCAGTGGGACTGACACCAGGCTAGAACATCTTAGCCTTAATATTATGAGTGTCATTGACCAGCTAGCCCCGCTGAAACAATTCAAGCCTAAGAAGAAATGGCAACTACCCTGGGTGGACGCAGAGTTCAAAGACCTGTACAACAGACGAGACGCAACCGAACGACGTTACAAACGCACAGAACGGAAAGACTTGTGGACAGAATATCAGATCCTGGCTGAAGAACGCACTGCCCAAGCGAGAGAGGCTTTTATTCATGATAGGATCTTTGATGCGCTCGGTACCAACAAGAATGTGTGGAATGTATTGCGCAATCTCGGTCTTATTTCTAAAGCTAAAAATGACCTGCACGGCTTTTCCCCGAATGAGTTGAATAAGCATTTCGCTAGCGTATCCATATCGAACCTAGAGTGCGAGGCGGATCTGGACGGCATCGTGTCGGCGGCTGGTGTGGATGGCTTCACATTTCGTGAGGTGACCTATGCCGAAGTTGTGCTCGCTGTCGCTCACTTCTCGTCTCAAGCAAATGGGAAGATGGGATACCACAAGACATCATCGCGAAATCTTTACCAGTTATCGGACACCATCTCGTGAGTTTGTTCAATTCTTCATTATCAAGTGGGATTTTTCCTTCGGCCTGGAAGAGAGCACACCTGGTGCCCCTAAAGAAGTCAGCAATTCCATCAGCTGTATCGGACTTTCGTCCGATAGCCCTGTTGTGCTTTCTTTCAAAGGTATTGGAGAAGTTGGTGCATGACCAGATTGTGGGGTACATGGAGGCGCAGAATGTTCTTGACCCTCACCAGACCGGATTTCGACGACATAACTCGACTCAAACTGCACTCCTTAAATTGACTGAAGACATCAGGACAGGAATCGACAGTGACGACCGACTAATGACTATACTGTTGATGTTCGATTTCAGTAAGGTGTTTGACACAATATCCCCCGCTAAACTATTTCGCAAGATGATCAGAATGGGGTTCTCGAGGTTGGTAGTACTGTGGGTCAAGTCCTTCTTAACAGGACGTAATCAGAGAGTGGTTACAAGATGTAATGGTGATTCGGATTGGCTTACAACCAACCTAGGCGTTTCACAGGGCTCGATACTGGGGCCACTTCTCTTCACCTTGTACATTAATGATCTGAAAGATGTCCTATCCCAGTTTAAGGACGCGGAGGGGCAGTTAACTGATGGTGTTGCGCACTTGCTGTACGCGGACGACTTGCAAGCCTACACTCAGGTTGCGTGGGGTGATCTTTGCGGGGGCGTGGAGCGCATGTCAGCTGTCGCACGAGCTATGTCGACTTGGGCTTCCGATAATGCCTTAAAACTCAACACCAACAAAACTAAGGCGATAATCTTCGGTTCGGAGCATAATATTAATTATTTACAAGGTTTGAATTTGCCCGGTGTGGAGGTGCAAGGCGGCGTCTTCGTGCCGTTTGTCGATACGGTGACTAATCTCGGGGTTACAACGGACTCAAAACTCACATGGAAGCCGCAGGTAGATGCAGTTAGCCGAAAGGTTAACAGGGCCCTTTATAGTTTACGGGCGTTTCGTTCATGTACCTCGGAAGCACTGCGAAAGCAGCTGGCTAGCGCTCTTGTCGTCTCTCACTTGGATTATTGCTTTGTCGTGTACCTTGATGTGTCAGGGGAGCTCCAGACGCGACTGCACTGTGAGGTATATAAGAGGTGTTGGGAGGGCCGAGCACATTACCCCTCACAGAAAGAAACTGGGCTGGTTGAATGTTGGAGATAGACGTGCCTATTTCGCGGCAGTTTTAATTTACAAGGCATACTCTATGGGGCAGCCGCCGTATCTCTCTGCTCTCTTTGACAGAAACCAGTGCAGGACTTCTGGGAGGGCAATCAGGGACCTGAAGGTGTCGCGATCGAGGACGGACGTGGGCCTGGGCTCGTTCAGAGCGTATGGAGCGCGCTTATGGAACTCGCTTCCACAGAGCATGCGAACCATGGCGTCGCTCTCAAAATTCAAGGTGGCGCTGCGTGACCATCTTCTTAAAGACACGGTAGAATAAGTGACATAACTGTACATCTGTGATAATTTTACTTTAAGAAATGCATTTATAAACTACCTGTGATTGACTGCTGTGATATTCAGCTCTAAACTGAACGAACGATCTACAAATTTTGACTTATCAAATAAATCTTATTCTATTCTATTCTATTCTATTTTAATTTATAGACGTAATACGAAATATTTGTTAATAAAGTAGCATTAAGAGTTTGAACTTAAATTAACCATACAATGTTAAAATTGTGTAATAGATCAATTATTTATTAATTGCTTTTTATTAATTTATTATAACATTTATACAATTTTAAATGACCGATACATCAATGATAAAATATACAGGAATGGCCAGAAGTAAGAAGGACAGCAGCTCATTTCGAAGTAATATGATGAACAGTACCGGGCTGGTGTTGAGCATACAGGGAGATATGTATTTAGTGCGCTAGGTTGGCGGCGTGCCGTGCGAGGCAGAGTAAGAGAGAGAGAGATAGAGAGAACGTGCAGAGCCGCTCACTAGGTGCTAAGTTGACATTTTATTACACGGCACTGCGGTATCGCCCTCGCTGCGTTTGAACGCTAACTGCGTAATAAAGTGCCACTTAGGTCACAAATATCGTAATATACTATTTCAGGTGTAGAGAAGTATTTCATGCATTATGGCATTAAAGGACGAAACCCATATAACCTTTAACAAAGAAAATTCATAAAGGAAAATTAAAACCACTGCCCATTCATTGGCACGTAGCTTCCTTCAAACTAATCTATTGTTCCTTGTTCGTATGTATCGTTCAAGCATATTAATTTAATAATGCATTTCTTTTTCTCCGGATCTTCTTAATAAAATGAATTGCAATTTATATCGCAAATAGACCTCATAACCTCATAAAGCCATGAATTATGTCGAAACATTCTGAGTTTTCCTTAGCGAATTATAAGGTTTAACAAAAATAATAATTTTCAATTATACAGGGTATACAGGGTGAAAGACAAAGAATTTGTATTTTAATATCTTTTCAACTAATCGTTTTCATAAGCTACGAAAAGAACTTAGCCGAGGTAATCAAAAGATCTATCTTTTCCCAAAATTTCAAGTGCAATAAGGCCTTTCTACGCCTGTAATCGAGACTCAATAAAAAACTCTTTTTATCAGTTATCGATTTATTTTGCTAAAAAAATAAGTAGTCAAATCACTTGAAATTTTAATGGAATATAGTTTGACACGTAACCCATCAACATATTTTTTTTGTGAGGTTATGATGTTTAGTTTCAGAAATATGAATTTTTAAAAATAATCACCTTTTTCATTTTATCTGCCGAACGGAGCGGTCAATCCCGAGGACCAAACGGGAAAAAATAGGTCATTTTATTATCTTTTAAATGCATTTTAGCGGAATTATTTGTAACAATTTAATGATTGGAAAAAAGAAAAATAATGTTTTTCGAAAATCAAAAAATGGCCATTAAAAAAAAGTAATTGTAAAAATGAAAAAATAAATGTTTTACCTGAATTCAGAATCCAAAAATAGATATGCATGTCAAATTTGATTGATATTGACTGAATAGTTTCAGAAATATCACACACACACACACACACACACAACACACACATCCATACGGACATTTCCTAAAAACACGTAATTCGAACTTCTAACATCTAAAAACATGTTTCTACGAAGTTTTAGCGAAACTGATGGATTTCTACAAAATGTTAAAAAGATTATATATCACTGTTAAATCCCGACACACAAATGAGGTAAACTAGAGTTGGTACGAAGAGAGTCAAAAAGGCTTTCGTAACCCCACCAAAACTTGCGTGCGAATGTGTGTAAGTGTAAAGGATAGTAGGATATGGCTGAAGGTTATTGCTGTGTCATCCACAGCATAATTAACCAGCATTTTGTTATACTTCTTATTGTTAAACCGGACCTGCGAACAGGGATCCTCGTATACCTCTGCAGGATTTGCGACGTTATAGTGTGTTATTGTGTAAAATAATAGCTACTCTGTACCGGATTGCAAATGTTTATGTGTAACTCTGTTTATATGTAACTCTGGAAATAAATAAATAAATAAATAAAAGACAAACATATTTTTTTAAAAATAAAAAAATGGCTATAAAATTATTAGAATCATAATATTTTCATTTTCTTGAATTCTGAATCAGAAAACATATATATGTGTCAGATTGTGTTACGATCGACCACGTAGTTCCAAAATTATCCGTACGGACATTTTTTAAAAAGGCCTCGTTCGAATATTAAGCATATCAAAATAAGTTTTTATGAAGTTTTAGCAAAATTGAAAATTTTACTATTCCAAAGAAAAAAAACCATCGCAGTTAATTGTCGTTCTATTAGCTAAGCAAACATACGTGTACTATGATATTATAATATATATCCGCAGCTTATACGTGGAAAAGTTGCTTCTAATTAAATGCGCTGCGTAGAGAGCGATAGGGACAATTAATTTCTCGTATGACGAGCGTTAATCTTCGTATATTGTATTATATCTATTGCGTTTTTTATATCTTTGCTGTTATATTACGCATGGATAGGAATCACTGGACAGTGGATCCAATTATAAATAAATATACTAATTGCTATTCGGCCGTCCCGTTTCTCTATAATATAATATAATAGAATTGCTTTGAATCAGGTAATCCGTAAGTTTTTATTTTCCATTATACAGTATTATGCATCGGAGTTTGCTGTGAAATATATGATTTCCAATAAATCAATAAGCAAAGTATTACACCGGGATTTATGAACAATTTGCAAATTTAAGATACATTGTCTGATTTCTGCCATATAGTTTACTGCTCCATAAGAATCGTCAATTTCCTAGTGAAACAATGTATCAATTATCATTGATTTAGGGTTCCGCCATCACTATTCACTAGTTAGTCTGATATTATTATTTTTCTTTGGACACACTCTATGTTCAAAGAGGATTATTTAAAAATAATCTTGGGCAAAATGATAATTATCGTTAATATAAATGTCCAGTTGTTTCATTGCGTATAAATGATTGGCGTTGAACTCTAAAATAACAGATAATCTATCTTTTTTTCCATGAAATCATAATTTAAAATATATATCATACATAATAACTGCAGTGTCTTGAATTTTCTCATGTTAATCATTTCGGCAAATGATAGTTTTTAACGCTCGAATTTATAATTTAACATTCTTATTATGAGTCGACAGTTAAACGAGTGGTACAATTGAGTTTCTTAATCCACGGCATTGTGATTTTCGTTGTGTTTACATAAAACTCATTTAACTCGCTATGATAGAGATGAAAAAAGTGGCTTTAAAATTCAAAGGACAATTCCTTGCAGGATGAGCGTAAAAAAATAAACAATAATACGAACCGATGTAACCTATTTTTAATAAAGGAAATGAAGAGTATTTTGATCGTGTACTTTAATGAAACACTTTAATCTCGCGGTTCGTCATATAGTTATAAGGAGAACAAATTTTAGAATGTAAAAAGAAATTAGAGATCTATCTTTTGAAAATTAACTCTTAGCGAAATAAGTGTTATCTCGAAGTACAAAAGTATACTGCTATAGTAAAGAGCTATAAATAATTATCAAATAATATTATATTTTATAGATAGCATGTTTTATAGTCGATATTCATGTACTTTCTCGTCATGATTGTCTACTTAAGTCTTTCACTCAGCAAATGGTTTTTATTTCTTTCGGATCGTCTCTCACCATAAGCATTCGCCTTATTGATGAATTTGAATTCTTTATAGATGTGCAATTATTTCGAAGAGCTGACGTACTTTGGGTATGAAACTAGTAGAGCGTGATTGTTAGTCGTCCAAAAGAAATAGAGTAGAGCGTGATTATTGGTCGCCCAAAAGAAATAAAGAAACGAAATCGTCTCGTTTTCTTGGCAAAAGTAATATTCTGTACGCTTTTTATTGGTACAGCTATCGCAATTAAAACTCAAAAAGTATATCTAGCAAGCTACTTTTACAAAAATTTTCATCACGAATTTAATCGCTGCTTGAAAAGTTAGAAAATCCTTTCGATTATTAGGAACATATCAACAGTTGTATCTACAATGTCGACTTTTAGAATAAGCAATCAATGTAAGTTATACGACGGCTTAAACTTATCCGTCATATATACGAGTATATAGTTATAACTAGAATATAGCTGCAACTCGCGCACGAGATTAAATCGCGCCTGGACCGCCAGCAAAGTTGAGGGAAGCGCCGCCGGGCTGGATTAGGCACGTATTTGCGAAAGTCCTTCCAGCGTGTCCGACGAAATAAAAGCTCTTACAAGCAGGCGTGCACCCGCGGGCTATAGTCTCGTCCACCGCTCAAACGATAAGAGCTCACGTCATGCAGCTGTATTAGTTGTAAGCGTGATTTGATGGCATTCGACCCCTCCACCGCTCCTCCACCATATTTTGCTTCCTCCTGGAGGAAGCTTTGTATTAGTAAAATTTTCAGTTTCGCTAAAACTTCATAGAAACATGTTTTTAGATGTTAGATGTTTGAATCACGTGTTTTTAGGAAATGTCCATATGGATGTGAGTGTTGTGTGTGTGTGTGTGTGTGTGTGATTGTATACCGTTATATTTCTGAAACTATTCAGTCAATATCAATCAAATTTGACATGCATATCTATTTTTGGATTCTGAATTCGGGTAAAACATTTATTTTTTCATTTTTTCAATTATTTTTTTTGATTTTCGAAAAACATTATTTTTTTTCCAAGCATTAAATTGTTACAAATAAATTGCTAAGTTCTTTTCGTAGCTTATGAAAACGATTAGTTGAAAAGATATTAAAATACAAATTCTTTGTCTTTCACCCTGTATACCCTGTATAATTGAAAATTATTATTTTTGTTAAACCTTATAATTCGCTAAGGAAAACTCAGAATGTTTCGACATAATTCATGGCTTTATGAGGTTATGAGGTCTATTTGTGATATAAATTGCAATTCATTTTATTAAGAAGATCCGGAGAAAAAGAAATGCATTATTAAATTAATATACTTGAACGATACATACGAACAAGGAACAATAGATTAGTTTGCAGGAAGCTACGTGCCAAGGAATTGGCAGCGGTTTTATATTGGAATTATTTTATAATTGTTATTATACAATAGCTCAAATTGGAATTCAACGTTATTAAATAAAAAAGTAATTGTGTGAGACTATTGTCTTTTTCTCTTTGTTCCACAACACCCGAGAGGTAAATAGATAGGTGTGTTTTTGTTTACTTCATTGATTGTTTTATCTCGTAAGTATAAACAAATGAAATTTTTACTGTAAGCATTTCAATTCATATAAGTTTTTTTCTATTTGTAAATTATACTTTTTTGTGTTTAAATTTATAGTATATATGATTAAATTCTGGAATTGCATGATTTTATTGAATTGAAGAATACGATCAATTAACAAAGAAGTAGTATCCCCAATAGGCCTAATCCACTATTTTGAATTGCTATCTTTATTGTTATAATATAAGGCTCATATTTAAAGTTCATATAAATATTTTTGTATTTGTACAAATCACAATTTTTTGTGTTTATATTTATATATAAATAAAAGATCTATGTGAATTTTTTTGAAATGAAGGAAATTTAACAATGGAATTGCGATAGATTAATAATAATATAATAAATGGTATCCATGATAGTTTTAATCCATTGTTTTTTAAATAAGGAATAAAATGAAATTAATTAATATCAATATAATTGTATAATTTATTAAGAAAAACTTTTACTAAGATAAAATTTTCTTATTCCTTCTTTATTAATATTTATTTATTAATAATATTTTCATTTTTTAAACTATGATTATCTATCGATCGATATGATATATCTCAAAAACGGTTGTTTCGAAAGAATTAGAGAAACCTGACTTTAATTTACTTTAAATTTAATATGTTATTATCAAAATATTGATCTTCAGTAGAAAATATCGCTGGTTTCTACCCGGAAACCAGTGAAGACTTCTACCAGGGATGTCAAAATATCATATAAATATAATGTATGATAAATATATTTTACATATTTAAGAAATTCACGTCTTCACGTATTATATATATAGCTTTTAAATATATATTCAACAGGGAGAAGAACCTATATAAAAATGTATGGATTTGGAATAGACGATTTACAAAAAGAAAATGATTTGACAAGCGACTAAATTATGAATTCGAAGAACATATTAGATATAAATAAGGATACGATGAATATTTATTCAATTCGGTGTTAAAATATGATCAAGAACAATTAAAAAAGTTAAATTCCCAAATATTAATTTTTGAACAAAATTCTGATGATGTAGCAAAAAGCTTTTCTCACAATAAGATACAATGACTGTCCAGGAGATCTGTCACTAATCAACGTTGACGAGTTAGTTATCAGCTGAACCGTCGATGCACTTTTACACGCATAGTATTCATGGTATAACATTTAAAAACGCTGTTAATTAATTGTGCTTCTTCATTCCTTCGAGAGGTAGAATTCGGAGCGTTTCCATCGGCAGCTTTGCTATGTTTAACTCAGTGCAGTAGCTTTGTGCAATTCCAAACTTGATAAAAAGTGCGAGGCACAAAAGAAATATATATATTCGCTTTTGAACAGCTTTTATAGTGTTGGCCCGCGCTGCATAGCCCGGGGCATAACTCGAAAACGTTTTGAGATATCAAAGCTAAACTTCGCTGCAAGTTGATATCGATTGCTTGCCAAAGGGTGTGCTCGCCTTATTTGAATGGAATCGGCTCACTCGGTTCACTTGCTGTTTTCAAGACAGGCTTTGATTTCAGCTTTTTCCATCGACTTACTTAATATTTAGTGTAATGGCGTTAGCTTACATTATTTAATTATAATATTTCGATTATGCGTGCAGCTTAATTACACGTTGTTTACATATATGGCACATAACATTCTTCAAAGTGATTGAGAGCTGGTTTTTTTAAAGATTCGTTAGCAAACTTCTTATAATATTTTTCCATTTTTTGATAGTTTACGTAAACATCAACTCCCCTATTATTTAGGCAAAAAATAAATCGACTACATAGATGGCCAATCCGGTAATATCAAAGCAGACAATCAAGATAGAATGGGTAGTCTGTAGAATTCGAGAGTTACACAGCCACTTAGATGTATAATTGTCTAGGTTTTGGTCATATCGCCAAAAAGTGCTCCGCAACAAAGGACCGAAGTAACTGTTACTACAAATGTGGGAGTAATGACCAACCAAACTGCGTACTCTGCCATGAAAGAGGCGCAAAAGAGATCAGTAAGCTGGTAGGTACACATGTACAGTCTACCGAGCGGCATTGGAGAAAATGCAGAAACACAAGTTGAACATAGTTCAGTTAAACGTTAACCACTGCGAGACACCGCAGGATTTACCTAAAGTCTGCTAAATGGAGGTTGAGGTAACCATTATACCGTATGACCACGATAATATGGCCACCCCTTTTGATTTCACTGTTCCGACGATTTTAAAAATCTATGAAATGTATTATTATGGTTTTAGGGGTCCAATAAACACTTTGTCTATCTAAAATTTGCTTTAGTGTCCTTATTAAGGTAGAAAACAAGAAAAAAAATAGAAAAAAAGATTTAAAATAGATTATTGCTTGGAAACTAAAAAGCTAAGTTTATTTTGAGTTCAAATCAGCTCTTTTTCTATCTGATCGAGCGGTGCGTTGATTATTTAAATTAATTTTAAATTTTTTGTTTTGAATTGAAAATCTTGTTGCGCAATTTCAAATGGGCGTCGCGCACAATAAGTTGCATTATATACGTTTGTATAATCAAACATTTGTTGGTTTGGGATTGAGGAGATAGATTAGATAGGTTAACTTTTTGGGATACCTATGAGAATAGAGTTCTTTTTTTTAGGGATATATATTGCAGAGTGTTCTGTTTATGGAATACTTATTAACTAGGATACTCTTTGGTATTCTTTTCGGAATTCTTACTGATATATCTTTTCGATATCCGCCTCGGGGGCAAGAAGCTGACTAGCAACCTTGACACGCGTCACATAAGACGCAAGCTTATGTGGCGCGTGTGACCACGACCCCGCGCACGCCGAACGCGTAGCCATCTCTACATTCTTAAGCTGAACACGGCTTTGCACCAGCAAGATAAGACCGTGATCAACCTTCCGCTAACCAAGTTCTTGAGGAACCAACAGGAGTCGCCGGCAAAGGTCCACGGCCGCTGTAGCGGCTCCATAAGGTGCTAGCTGTTGACGCTGCCGAGACCAAGCGAGTCTCTACAATCTCATTGCTGACAACGACGACGGCATCAAGTTCGACAACGATGACGACTCCCTCTTTCTCTCTATTTCATCCCCTCAATAGGCATCGCCTACTGCGTCTTGATGATGATACTGAACCTGGCTATGCTTATGACATTTGCCATAATCATAGCCAAAATTCTCACTCGCTCAAAAAATTCATCAGGTACGAGGATGTATTCCCACATTTGTAGCAGAGGTTACTACGGTCCTGTGTTACGGTGCAACTTTTGGCGATATGTCTAAATCTTAGACACGTTCTGGCTGCTCTATTAATCGACGGAAATCCTGATAACTTCGACGGGCCGCAGACAATGGACGGCAACAACAGAGATGACGACCACATCAAAAAAAAGCGGGCAAAAGCCTCCCCCCCCCCTCCCCGCGAAGCATTGCTTGAAGGCAGTACCGCGGGGTTAAGGGGGGAAAAACCTAGCCGAAAAACGAATGAGTTTAGTCGGTAAAAGTCCGACACACGACTGGCATTGGAGATGGGGCTGTCACGACGACCCCATCAACAATGTCATGTTATGGTCTTTTAAAAATTTGCCCTAATACCTCCTTCTCCAAGAGAAAATAAAAAAAAACAGACAGACACACACACAACACACTCCCCCGGTGGGGCTTGAGGTTGGACTATACACTGTGAAAATGGAAAGGTGACTAGAAGCAAATTTCGACTCCTTGAATCCTGGCCGAAGGGACGCTCGCCGATTGCCGCAATCTGACTCGTCTTCGACTGTTGAGGGTGGAGGTAGTGAGAAAATTGGGTTTTGCCCCTTGAGGCTGCCGGTAAGTACAGGAGCCCGGGGCGGTTTAGCAGACACTTACGGACTGCCCTATCAACGGGCGAAAATCCTAATGACTTCGACGGTGCCGGGTGGCGCTTGCATAGGGCCCTGTCGTTGTCAGAGGGGGGGGGGGGGGGGCTCGTTGCTTTTCTCTGGATGCTGTTGAGGTCGACTTGAGTTGTGGCACGAGGCCAGAGAAATCGATTGGGAGGCTGGGGTTCGGAGGAAAATCCGATTTAAACGTGGGTGACACGAGTAGAGAACGGAGAAAAATACAACTCTGGAAAAAACGTGGAGTCTTCTGAAATCCCAACAAGTGTTAATGGAAATGGGTCCCCAAACCAGAAATCCGATAATGAGAACAGTATAAAGAATGCGGCAAACAACAAACGTGCTTATGTGAGCGCAGAAAATGAAGTGCTTGCGTACTGAAGTAAAATCCAGAATGCTAAGCAAGAGGAGATGAAGATATCTACCATCTTATCTTATCTAGTATCTTCATGCATTGAATCTACACTTACGCGCACTGAAGTCAGGTTTGAAAAAAATTCTTGGTTAAAGAGCGCCTTGAAAGGGGCGCTCATTTGCATTGTGATAGCACAGTATGGCACAGTATGGCACACTATATGATACACTGTTACAAACTATGACACACTATGGCATAATATGGTACACCACAATACAGAATATTGCAGATTAGCATGTTTGAAAGTATAGTTTGTCTTATTTTGATTATTTATTTAATATGTATTAATATGAAATGAAGATATTATAAAGTGTCCAATGAGTATTATCATTTTATTACCATATTCCATACATATTTGATAACACAGATATTTACACACCAGTATACTATATACCATCACACAATTTGACGATACGCTGTACAAAAATGTATTTATAAACATTATCTTAATTTATATTTGGATCGACTTCAGTGTTTTTTCCATCTATGCTGAAAACATACTCGCAGCTTTCAAGCACGCGAAATTCTGTTATCGCTCTGCATCGAAAAAGGAGAATGCGATCAATGAGCTGTTTATAATATTTTGCCTTCATATGATTGTGAGAAAGGTAGCTCAGAACTGCAAAATTTGTGATAACTCTAATTCATTGTTAAATAAATTGCTGCATCATTTTCTTTGCAAATAAAGAAGTTTATTGTAGCGCGTCGTTTTTAGTGCTATGTAAAATAAATGTTTGTTACGCGACTGCACGACTATAAAATCCATAATCAGATAGAAGCGCACATTGGCCACGACGAAATTATAAATGCTTAAGATAAATATTTTTTAAATATTATTCGATTAAATAAATCATTATTTAATCTATATAATATTCTTTAGAATCAATGAATATATGTTTTAAGTTTAGTATATAGAGTAATTAATACTTAAATTTTTAATTGTTTTTAATTGTTTGGGTCTTGCCCAACCCAATAAAATAGGCTACTTAACCCTTTGCGGCATAGTGTTCCCTATAGGGAACACCCTTTTCTATCGAGTTTTTTTTTTATTAGGAGCTCAAATCACGTTATATGAAGGCGGTTTTTTTTGCATTGGCTCTTATATATTATAGAGATGTGATTTCCGTGACTCTCATGTGTTTGTTCCTCATTTGTTTATTTATATAAATAAATAAAGGTCGAAATTTCATGATTATTTTACAAAGAATGTGTGTCAAAGAGAAAAAATGATGATAGGGTAGTGAAAATTAGTATAAAAGGGTTTTCGGGGTCGCTGATTACGAATCTGACATCACAATTTCAAAATTTTGAATTCAAGATGGCGGATTCAAGATGGCGATCTACAATTTTCTTCATTTCTGATCCTGAGTCAATAAAACGGCGTTTACGGGGGTTTTTGGGGTCGCTAATTACGAATCTGCAATCAAAATTTGAAACTTTTGAATTCAAGATGGCGGATTCAAGATGGCGATCTACAATTTTCTTCATTTCTGATCCTGAGTCAATAAAACGGCGTTTACGGGGGTTTTTGGGGTCGCTAATTACGAATCTGCAATCAAAATTTGAAAATTTTGAATCCAAGATTGCGACTAATAGTATCCTAACAATTTTAAAATTTTGATGATAGATTCGTAATCAGCGACCCCGAAAACCCCCGTACACGTAGTTTTATTGACTCAGGATTAGAAATGAAGAAAATCGTAGGTCGCCATCTTGAATCCGCCATCTTGGATTCAAAATTTTTGAAATTCTGATGGAAGATTCGTGATCAGCGACCCCAAAAACCTAGTAAATACCAATTTTCAATGCATTTCCTCTAATAGAAAAATGTGTGCATGAAAGGGTTAAGTCACATGCATCGTAACGTATACTATATTGCGCACGGGAACACAGACTAAATACAGGCATTAGGAGTACTTTTGCATACCATAATTATATACCGAGAATTGGAAACAAATTTATTTAAACGTATAATAAATCGGCAGCTTTGAACCAGAACTGGTACGTATACAAATATCTATAGATTGCGCAAATGAAATCGCACGAAACCAAGAGAAAAACCAGATCGCTTGCAATATCGGTAGACGGTATTCACGCACAGGCGAAAAAAATCATTTCGGTTTGGCACATGTGATATAATAATTACGCAGATCTATTATAATCTTATGGCCTTATACTCCGATACAAAAATCCAAGCTTATACTGCCACTCCGTAGTTTGGATCCGGACGTGCGACAGGCGCGAATCGAGATTTGCACGCGAACAGAAGTGAAATCCAGAGCAAGATCGGTATGGTCCCTGCGAGGAGTTAATGAGTAAATACTTATTTTATACAAAGTGCGCCAAGGTGTGCGCTCGTCGAGAGGGAAAGCGAGTATGTACTGCATCACAAGTAGCTGCGAGTAAACGTACATCGAGCTATTATTGGCGAGTGGAAATTCCAGAGACGGTGAAAAACCTGCATGCAACCTCTACAGCCTGCCACTGCGACGACGATCCGTTATGAATGACAAACTGGTTTTCTGATGCGGCTGCTTATAAGTAATATAGGCGCGTGCGCGCGCGCGAGTCAAGTGCATCGATCTATATGCAGTTGCCTTCCCTTCCCTTCGTCTATACAATATATACTTACACCTGATGGTACGGCAGCTAAACCACGATGACGAAATCGACGCAGACACGCTAACTATATAGCTTTGCTTTTTATCCATACCGATTTTCCTAGTTGAATTAGTTTTGCGGTCGCGCGCAAAGACGCCCATATTTACACTGGCTGCGGTCGCGACTGTTTCACAAAAAGGTTTCAGCGACCGTCTGATCCCCGACATAATCTCTTGTTTTTTTTTCTTTCTCTCTCGAGCTGCGCTTCATTCCGCCGCTCAGGCGCGAATTCTCACTCGCCGGCCGTGACGTTTCCGCATTCGAGTAATTGGATTCGTCTATGTTTCATCGCAGAAGCAAAAAATTCCTCGGCTCCCGCGTGTCGAAGCTCTAAATTGTAGCCGGTTTATATTTGATCGAATCGAAAATTAGTTACGTTTTACGAGCTACTGACTTATGTTCCGACGACGGAGCGCGTGATGCAGTTCCACAAATAAAAGTATGATTATTATGTAAGGTAGATAAAAGTACGTGAAAATTAGCGGAGAAAGAAATATTTTTATACTGCATGCATTTTCAATATTTACTTTAAATAGTCGCTCTGGATTAAAAACGACCCATTTGACTTTTTCGGAGAAGAAGATTCCCCAGTTCGTGTTCATCTAGAAGAACGATCTAACGCTCCATTATATAGGTTTTAGTCCTATTTCGTGGCTGAATTTGTTTTTTATCTTTTTTTTGCTGTTAAAATCATTTTGGTTTCAACTGTTTTTGATCAAAAATATATTTTCAACCTGAAAATGAAATGGGCTTTTTGACGAATTAATAAAATCTTTCGACATTTTCATAAAACATTTATTAGGAACTTCTCCTGCTGTATAAGTTAATTATAATATAGATTGTACACGGTTGACGCATCATCTTATACGTTTGATTGTTTTAAAGCGATAAACAAGTCGACATTTTTGTCAAGTCAATAAACTGGAAGTCGGCAAGTGCATCTCTCTCTTTCTCTTTCTGTCTCTGTAGGCTGACTCTTTGAACTGGTCCAACACTTTCACCGCATACCTTGTCTGTTTTCTCGCCGCGTAACAACAAAATAAACATAATCAGATAAATAAACGTTACACCGGTCATTTCGTATGTTGAATTTACACAAGTCTGTGCAATAGTCTCTTACGTTCGTTTATTTTGAAAAACCAATGTTTCATTCGCGAACGAATACGGTTGTGCGTTTGTTTTTTTTCTTATTAAAAGTTTACGTTTACTCCTAGGGGAAAAAATAGTTTCTCCGTAATTTTGATTTGAAACAACGCACGATCGATTGTTATCCGCGTCAGAGGCAAACGACAGCTTTGTCGAGAGCGGCAGAACAGACGAGTAAATATTCCAGAAATACAAAGATCGGTCGAAAACTCGTTTTCGTGTCTGCTTTATTTTTATCGGGTCGCGTCTTTGGGATACCCGTTCAATTTTTCATCATCAAAAGATTCTCATCGACATACAAGCTGCGCACAATAATGTGTGCAGCTTTCGATGAGAGAGAGAGAGAGAGAGAGAGAGAGAGAGAGAGAGAGAGAGAGAGAGAGAGAGAGAGAGAGAGAGTTTATTGTAAGAACTAGAAATCAACAACTTGAATCTTCTTTCTATTTTACCTGCAATTGTATAAATACCAAATGCGAAGGCGATCAAGAGATTCGAGGCGCATATATGCAGGCCGTAAGTCAGAAAAGTGCTTCCAGCGGGAAGTCGTTAAAAATGAGGGATTATCTAGGAAGGGGTTACAGTAGCGCAGCTATATAGGTTCGACGGTGTGCGGTGGGCTCGCGGTAAAGGAGAAGCGCGCGCGCGCGCGAGAGAGAGAGAGAGAGAGAGAGAAAAGTCGATCGTTAGACGCCGCTCGAATGGCGATTTTCCATTAATGTATTCAAGAGGTAGCCCTCGGCCTGATCCTGTGGCGCAAAAGCGAGGTATATTTTTGGCTGCAAAACCGCAGCAGCAGCAGCAGCGCATCGAAGAGGCCATCGCTCCTAATTGGAGAGTCGAGCGTCGGCAGCTCCTTCGCTTTGACTTGCAGATGAGTCTGGCCGATGCCCTTTTTTCTCCCGCCTCTTTTCAAACTCTCGAGCCGACTTGGAAATAATTCGGTGTAAACTCGCTCTCCCATCCGATCATTCAGCTCTACAGCGTACGTCTCTCTTTCGCGAGCCGTTTGTCGAATTCGAATGGCGCGGAAGCTTCTTTATACATTCGCTTTTCACGTTTGTGTATACTGCAGTGGTACACTGCGGTAGAAGCTCAAATATAGCGATCGAATGAATGCCAGCCGCACGGTAACTTTTTACTTGTATTATGCATCGAGTAATAATGTATATTATATTTAGTAAACTTTTGTATACGCATATCAGCTTGTAGTAGAAGAGAAGCCTTTTATATTTAAAATAAAAGTCCAACTTTTTGGCTTGTCTAATGATAAACTAATGAGCCGGTCATTGTTGTTTTTCAATTTCTATCAAGTGTAATCGCATCATTATTAATATATATACTTGCGGCCAGCGCGATTCGAGTCATTCGATATTAGAGGAGAAATCCTAGACCTACTTACTCTCTTATAACATATAGTTGCGAGATTTGTGTGGCTAACAGCCTGTAACTGCGACGAATTTGTTAAAATAAATTGTGCAACATGTAACTATGGCTGATTCTGTCGTAACTTACACAAAACAGGGTACAAAAAATAAATCTTTTTTTTAAATTCTAGGGCGGTCATTCGTACATACATAAACATAAAAATCAACTGTTTTTAACAGCCGCAAAATTGTCCACTTTTATGAACAATTATATAGGAAATTAATTTTGTTCATATTACGGAAATGACGATTAATTGAAAAAGTTTTATAATAATTATATACAACTTGAATCGCGACATATATTTTATCGTTCAGAATTCACAAAGCAAAGAAATAAAGGATTAATTCCACAATTTCTTTATTTGCAATTTAATTTTTTTCCATACTTTTCGGTTACTCTTCTTTTTATTAACAGTTTTACTTTTTTTCTACGATTGGTACATCACTAATTTTGGTAAGCTGATTGCCGGATATTTTCTTGGTTTCTCATATACTTTTTTCCTTTTATTGTTGCGCCGCCGGTGATTACTAAAAACAATGATTGATATTATTAGCAGAATATTTGACTTATTGTTTGCTCGTACAGCCTAATTATAATATATATACATATATTATATAATATATATAATATATATACAATTTCGTCTCGTACAGGCTTCAAAGTATTCGCTATTTGTTTGAGAAAACCACGTTTTATTTTTTAATATATTTAATTTAAGGTTTTTCACAACGAATAGTTTGAGAATCCACTAGTTGGTAGCGACCTCATAGTGACTAGTCCGTTGTTTAGTATCGATAGGTATTTCTCGTAAATTCATAGACAAAAAGTAAGCTCACTAATAATAAAAAGCACTTTTTAATTATGAAACTATGAGAGATATGTTGTTATAAAGTTGTATTTTATAACTTATATACAGACATTTTTTTAATTGAGTCCGATGTTACGGAACTGACATTTGAGTCATATTTCGTTGACTAGGTTTAAACCAGGGCAGACATACTCGCCTAAAGTTTCTAACGTTTGTATTTCGTTGTTAATTACATGAGGAAAAATTGTCGGCAATTTTTTTCGGATCGTGTTAATGTTCTATATAGGCTTGGACACGGAATGTGCAAGTTATGATGGAATTACCCATTCATATATCATTCCACTGTATCCCTGTTAAAAATCTTCTACTTAAAAACAATATTTTGAGAAGGTTATGCTTATGCAATTCTACAAAGATGGCAGGTTTGGTCAATAATTAAATATTAACAAATAATGCGCGCATTTAAGTAACACGTTAACGATAAATTATCGGCAAATTGTTAGCGCGGATGGGTGTGACATGAACGCATCAACGTTTATTCCGCAATGATATATGCATATATCGCGTGCTGCTTATATAGAAACAGTTCAGAAACAAATAATATCGTCGATTATTCAATACATTATATCCATGCGCATATCGTGCTTATTTCAATTGCCGGTGCAGGTTTTTTCACACTACCGCGCACTACTGTATACATACATATACATGCATACATACATGCATGCAACTCCGCTACACCGGTCCCAAGCCCGGGGCCCCACTACCCAAGAGGTGGGGAAGGAGGAGGGGGAGGAGTAACAACCTCGCTTAAAAAACCAAGGTGCATCTGGCCCGGATGCTAGCACTTTGTTAAAGGGCCCCTTCCTAGGGTACAGGAGCTAACGGTGCTGCCACGAAAGTCCTCGGCACCCCAGCACTGCTTAGAATTACCGAAACATCAGGTATTTAGGGTGGCAAGGACAATCAATCAAGAAGCGTTCTCAAACATATGAGTACCCAGGCAGGCATTACTAATCCTGCCGTCGATTCCGATCGGGTATCAGCCCCGGTGGTCGACGCTCGCCTCCTTGGGGATAAACCCCTTGGATCTGGGAGAGGCGAAAGTACGCTTTCGAAGTACAACACAACCAGCCCCGTTGTAGGTAACCTGGCACGGGAAGGCAATGGTAATGCTACAGGAAAGAAGGCAGAGAATATGGAGGTAGACGCAGATGGCGACAAGCGAGCAGAAAGCGCGACCTCCAAAAACGTGCACTTAGATCGCCTTGGCAGCAAAATCGATGAGCTGATCGATTATGTCAGGGACAGACACAATGTGCACAAACAAATTAAGGATCTCGCCCGGAGCATAAGGGCCAGCTACAGGGCTCTCTGCTCTGCAGACGATAACCTTATGCAGTGCCAACGGCCAGGGACTAAGGGCAAGGTGACCCAAACAACCCCTGGCCTTCTGGAAAGGGCAATTAGCCTAGCAGAGGCGAATGAAGTGACCCCTAAGCCGGTCGGCAAGGGGAAACCACAGCAGGCTAGCCACGTTAGTGGGGCGAGCACTGCAAGAAGAGTAGCCGACGACAATGTCCACCAGAGGGAGAAAGACTCGTGGCAAGAGGTGGTGACAAGGAAGGCAAAGAAGAAAAAAGAAAAAAGCGTGAACAGGAAGGACAACACTGGTGCTCGTGGCCAAGACCAAAAAGGCACCAGAAAAAGTAGGACGGCAAGAGCAAGACCTCCTAGACCTGACGCCTTAGTCATCAAGGCCGAGGGTGGAAAAAGCTACGCCGAAATCCTAAAGAAAATGAAGGCAGAGCCTAGCCTAGAAAAGTTAGGAAACAGCGTACATAGAATACGCAAAACAACAGCAGGAGATCTGCTACTCGAGCTACGACGTTCCAAGGAGGTGGAAACAGCTGAGCTCCAGGAAGCGGTGAAAGCAGTACTAGTGGAAACTGCTACAATCAGGGCGCTGCATCATGAAGAGGCCTTCGAGATTAAGGATCTTGAAATGCTGACCACTAAGGAGGATATAGTGGACGCACTACGCAAAAATGACGAGGAAGGACATAATTTCGAACCTACGGCGGTTAAGTCGCTTCGTAAAGCTTATGGAGATACGCAGAAAGCAATAGTACAGTTACCTGCCCAGATAGCCCAGAAGTTTATCAAGGGTGAGAAGATAAAGATAGGGTGGGTTATCTGCCGAATAAGGGCAATAAAGCGAGACACCCGCCCGCTCAGGTGCTATAAATGCTTGGGCTTCGGCCATACTGCTGCAAGCTGCATTGAGCAGCACGATAGAAGCCGCTGCTGCTACTAATGTGGCTCAGCGGGACATGTAGCGAAAGACTGCACAAACCAGCCCAGCTGCATTCTCTGCAGAGGAAAGAACGACGTAGAGAGAAGCGATCATGCCGCAGGTAGCTATAATTGCCCAGCGTACCAAGCAGCAGTGAAAGCCACAAAACAAAGAAGATGAGAATAGTACAGTTAAACCTGAACCACTGTGAGGTAGCACAGGACCTTCTCTGTCAGTACGTCCGTGAGCAGAAGATTGATGTTGCTATAATCAGTGAGCAGTACAGAGATCTTGAACAGCCAAGGTGGGAATCCGATGGCTCCGGTAAAGCAGCTATTTGGGCGTGCAGAGACCTTACCTTTCAAAGTAGGATGAAAGTCAAAGAAGCAGATTTTGCCAGCGCAAAGATTGAGGGTATACAGGTATACAGCTGTTATGCCCCACCCAGTGCGCCAATAGATCAGTTTCAGCAGTTCTTGGACCGGCTAGTACGAGATGTCAGGGCTAAAAAACCAGCTATTATAGCTGGGGACTTTAACTCATGGGCGGTTGAATGGGGCAGCCGAAAAACTAATAGAAGAGGACAGGCCCTACTAGAGGCATTCACACTTCTGGACATGGTGCTGGTGAACGAAGGCAACGTACCAACCTATAAAAAGGTGGACGCTGAATCAGTGATCGACTTAACATTTGTTAGTAGATCTCTGGTAAAAGAGGTGAGTAAATGGACCGTAAGCGATCACTTCACTAATAGTGATCACCACGCCATTATAATGGAGCTGGGCACACAAAACATGGTGCACTGTACTACTAACCCTATAAGTACGAAAATGGAATGGAAAGCCAAGGAGTACGACAAGGAACTATTTCTGATGATGTTAGGAAATATCCAATTGACGGGATCAGCAGAACATAAGGCTGAACAAATGACAAAATGGCTCACCCGAGCCTGTGACGCAGTTATGCCAAGAAAAGTGCCCAATCAAAGATGGGCACCAGTATATTGGTGGAATGAGAAGATTAGATCAGCGCGCTCCGCTTGCCACCGAGCACGAAGGCTTGAGCAACGGGCAAGGAAAAAGTTTTACCGAACCGGTATTGGAAGCGAAGCTGTAGAAGAATGCAGCAGAAGAATGAAAGAAGCCAAGTGCACCCTCAAGAAGTGCATCAGTGAAAGCAAGCAGAGATGTCATAAGGAGCTGCTAGAAGAGGTCAATAAAGATCCATGGGGCAGGCCCTACAAAACAGTTATGAAGACACTCAAAGGAAGCTATATACCCCCACCAAAGTGCCCAGAGGTACTAAAGAGGGTAGTGACAACACTTTTTCCAAGTCAGCCGGACGCACCATATGCTATAGCAGAGGAAGTGCGGGAAGAAAATATACCTCCAATTACAGTTGAGGAGCTACTTGTAGCAAGCAAGAGGGTAGGAAACAATAAGGCTCCCGGTCCTGACGGCATACCAAATGTAGCGCTGAAGCATGCCATCGAGGCTAAACCTGAAGAATTTGTTGGCCTCTACAATGCATGCCTGGCCGAAGGGAGATTTTCGACCAACTGGAAAAAGCAGCGACTTGTGTTGTTACCTAAGGGTAACAAAGCGCCCGGAGGGGAGACATCGTACAGACCATTATGTATGATGGACACTCAAGGAAAAATACTGGAGCGCATTATCAGCAACAGGATGGAGTGCATAATCGAAGAGACCAAGGGGCTTGCCGAGCACCAATATGGCTTTCGGAAGTGCCGATCTACTTTGGACGCGATCGGCCTAGTGGTAAACACAGCCCGAGCAGCCATCAGTGGAAAACGGTGGAAGGGCGGAACAAAGAAGTACTGTGCAGTTATTACTTTGGATGTCAAAAACGCATTCAACTCTGCAAATTGGACGAAGATACATGAAGCGCTTGAAAAGCTTGAGGTGCCCACATACATCAGGAGGATGATGGCCGACTATCTGAAGGACAGAACTTTACTGTACGAAACGGATTGCGGCACTGAAACCTACAAGGTCACGGCAGGTGTTCCACAGGGATCAGTACTGGGCCCGCCATTGTGGAACATTATGTATGACGGAGTGCTGAGACTACAACTCCCGCGGGAGGCTATGGTAGTAGGATTCGCAGACGACATAGCTCTTGTAGTAGTAGGGAAGGAAAAAGAAGACGTCGCTGAAATCACCAATGAAGCGATCACCACCATCCAGAGGTGGCTGAGAGAAACGGGACTTGAACTCGCTGGACACAAGACCGAGGCGATCCTGATATCTAGCAGGAAGAAAATGGAGACAATCGCCCTAATGGTAGACGGCCATGAGATAACCTCTAAATCGACTATCAAGTATTTGGGCGTTACTATAGACGAAAAGTTGACGTTTAAACAGCACCTTGAATTAGCAGGTAAAAAAGCGTCAAGAACGACTGCTGCTCTTTCTCGGCTCATGCCGAATGTCGGTGGAGCTACTCAGAAGAAAAAGAAGCTGTTAGCAAGTGTCAGTACATCGATTATGCTGTACGGGACACCAATTTGGGCAGATGCAATGGCAATAAAAGCCTATGCGCGGAACCTGTCATCCGTGTATAGACGGAGTGCGCTAAGAGTAGCGTCTGCTTACCGCACGGTATCGGACGATGCAATAAGCGTCGTGGCAAGCATGCCACCCATCGACCTCTTAGCACTAGAGAGGAAGGCCATATACATGGCAAAACAGGAGAACAGCGATAGAACGAAGGCAGAAATCTGGAACGCTGCCAGAGAACAAACAGTAGCTGAGTGGCAGAGAAGATGGGACAGTAGCCTGAAAGGGCGCTGGACGCACCGACTTATACCAAAGATTGAAGACTGGATCACAAGAAGACACGGGGAAGTAAACTACTACCTCACGCAATTTTTGACGGGACATGGATGCTATCGAGCATACCTGTGTAGATTTAATTTAGAAGACTGTCCAGACTGCCCAGCATGTTTGGGCATGTGCGAGGACGCTGAGCACGTTTTTTGCTACTGCTCGCGTTACCAGCAGGAGCGTGAAGAGTTTGAACGCTACCTCCAGACCAGAGCAACTCCTGAGTCTATTATGGTAGCTATGTTCGCCACCGCTGAGGGCTGGCACGTGGTTAGTAACTACGCCGCGGTCATCCTCAAGAAAGTGAGGGGCGACGAAGAGAGAAGAAGACGAGAGATGCTGCAAGAAGCTGACGACCGGACGATGCGGTAAGAAGTAGACGGCAGCCTATAATGAAGAAGGTACGATAGTAGATTTACTAGATATGGACGCGTAAGGAATGACAATCACATCAAGGAGACAAGGGCAATGTCCCTATGCCCCCCCGCGAAGTAATACTTGACCGTGGTACCGCGGGGGAAAAAGGCACTGAAGACGGAGCTTGGCCCTCCTCACCGACAAGTCGGTAAGGAGAGCGAGGAGGATTCGGGTTGCAATTGGATTTTATATTCGGTCGCAAAACGAAGGGTTTTAGTTGGTGAGAATCCAACACACGGTGGCTTAGGCCATGTCATGGTCTATTAAGATTTTTCCCTCCAACCTCTTTCTCCAATAAAAAAAAAAAAAAAAAAAAAAAAAAAAATACATACATGCATGCATACATACATAGATACATACATACGGCGACTATATATTGTTCGCGGCGTAGTCCAGTTTGTTCGGGCGCGCGCGTACGTATTAAATCCACTTAAAGTCTGTGCAAACTTCCTAATTGTTCAATTACGTGCGCGCGAGCACGCGGGCTCCTCCTCGCAGCGCTACCGCGGCTATTATTAGCTCAGTCTTCGCCGCTGAACGACAAATAATTTTAATTTTGCCCATTGTTTGGAGCGGGCAACGCGAGCGCCTGTGTAAAACGCGCGTTGCGCAAACGGGCCTGGACTGCTGCAGTGTACTATACATCTAGAGAATATCGTATAAGAAGAGCTTTCTCTCTGTACGTCTGTACTAGTTAGCGTAGTTATATATATAGTACAGATTCTGCGGCATGCGTATATGCAATATACATACCATAGTTGGTTAGCGTCAATTATGAAACTTTGCATCGGTTGAAAAATATATTATAGGAGCCGAAGAAGCCTGCATCAGTTCCATTGGCGAGCGCGACATAAGAGAAAACGTTCGCGCCGCCTTTCGAATTATGAAAGCCATGCTGATTACTGGATAAAAATCTGCGCGCCGTCGATGCGCATCTAATGATTTTTTTTTGCCATTGCTACGAGCGTATATACGGGCTATTACGATTTTTTTTTTTTCCAATAATTGCGGATGATGCGTTTTTTTCACGACGTTATTTATATTTTCATAATTCATGTGCGCGTCAGGGGATTTTATAAATTAAACATGACTGCCTTATTATATCCGCACGTAATAGCGGTAGTCGGTAAATTGATGATGAGTCTCTCATACGATTCAATCAAGTAAGGGTACGCGCTTGTCTCTTGTGCAGAGTTTCAGTTTGTCCATCAGCAGAAAATAAGAAGAAGCCTATTCGATTAAAAGTTAATCGAGTGCAATAATCAGCAATATACAAAGCCAGATCGACGTTGAGAGCTTTAATTGCGACACTATGTATACACGACGTGAAAGCAGGAAACACGATTATACCGTTCAGCATTAAAATAACGCGTATGGAGATACTATCAGCCCTGCACAGTCGGACCGGCAAACGCATCGGTTATCGACAACTGCAGATCGATGACAAGATGGAACCGCGCTTATCGTCGTGTCTTTCTCTACCGACATTCATTTTTCAAGACCGATCGATCTCTCTGCGTAATAGCGCATAGTCATCGGTGAGATTCATTGTGAAAGTAAAAGCAATTTCGTGCTCATTGTCCGTATTGTTCCCAATTTAGGGAAAATCGCGACAAAAATTCGCAACTTCGTGTTTATAATATATTACAGGATAAGCTTTTCAAGTTGGAGAAATCACATTTACGAGGCAGTAGCTGCGCAGCAATCTTCCTCTCTTTCTCTCGCCAAGTAGCTACATGCAGATGTGTTCAGTTCTGTGCTTATCGCATACTTCATAAAAAATGTAATAACATCGGTGTAGCTGGCAGAAAGAGAGAAGCTCGTCGCACGCCACGGGTAAGGAAAAAAAATAAATAAAAATGGAAAGCGGAGAGGAAATATTTTATGTTTGCTCTTGCGCGCCCCAGCTGTCAGTCAGCTCGTTTGAGGCGGACTCGTAAATTTTTCAAGCGATGCGCCGCCCGTTTCTCAAACAAATTCTAAGAGTAAAAGCTCGTTTGTATATATATGGAATATTTTTACGTCCGGAAAATTCAATTGATATAATACATTTCTTATCGAGAGTATACGTGTCGCATTATTATTGCAAATATAAAGTGTGTCCGAGACTCACGCTGCATCGATGTGCAGTGTATTGTTCTAGCCCAGGAAGTTTAAATTTCGCTGTAAATTATAGATATAAATGCCTTGTAAGGCTCGATTTACACCTTGAAATATTGCACGAACCTGTGTATGTGCGTATTTATATATATATTATGTCACGAGTGCGGGAAATAAAGCGAAATGTATTTAAATCCGCGTGCGCGCGCACATATTCAAACGATGCGCCTTGGCTTTCCACCTGATTCTTACAAGTTGACGCGTCGCACGACGTGCGATTGCAACGTTTTCGCTCGTTTATATCATTTTGTAAAATAACAATAATCACGGTCTGCATATTAAGATACTATGCGAATCGCGAGCGCAATCGACATCGGCGAAACGTGCCGAAGAAACAGAAGCGACCGCACAATATAGCCGAGACGGTTATTTGGAAAATTGCAGTTAATATACCCGGCGATAAACACGCTCGGCGCGAGCCTCGATTTCTTTTTTCTTTGACTTTTGCGGATATTGCGCGACTATAATATACGCAGCGATTTTATATCTCTTGGCAATAGTTGAGAGTGCGAAAACGAAATATTATATTATGCGCGCAGTAACGCATCACACACTCACACATACACACCCACACACACATCTATATATAAAAAGAAAATGATAATATTCAGCCGCTGCAGCGCTGCGCGTGCAACTCTCGCACGAATATATATCCGCTGCAGCCGCATAGTCGCTGGGCCAGAAGTAAATCCCGCAGGAGGAACAGCGGAGTCTCTTGACGTGCGCGCGTATGTGTGTGTAGAGGTACAGCATATAGTGTCCTATATATATAGAGAGAGCATTGCGCAAATCTCTCGCTCGCGCGAATGTCATTATGCACACAGTCGAGCGAAAGATTCGCGTCTCTCGGCGAATTTTGCTGCACAGCACTGTATAGACCGACGTCGATATACGCGTGGCGGCATTGATAAATCTTCGGTCGCGCGTTTTACCAGCCCCGGGAATTTCGCGAAGTCGCCTTAATTATATATGCGTTGCGAGATTCGTCGAGGATAGCGTGTTTCTTTGGCCAGGAGAAGAAAAAAATCCACGCGCCTATACACACACATATATATATATATATAAATAATAGATCGCGCAGTCGCATACCGCGCGCGTCTCGTAATTTTGCTGCTTTTTGTGCACCAAAGTTTCTTCCCCAGAGTTTTAGCCTGCAATCGTGTATACCCGGCCGTATAATGTGGATTTTCGTACGCAAGTAGGTATATACCGCGTGCTTTGCCGTAAAATTAATTACGTCCGCGCGTCATCAGCGACATTGTTTCAAAAGTGCCTCTAATGCCTCGGACGCGGTATAGCTATTATATATCATGCGAGACTTAATGAAGCATTAGTTGCGGCAATAAATTATCATATATCCCAATTCCGAATATGTATATGACCTGTGGCCAATAAATTTTAATTCTTAAAAATACAAGTCTAATGCAGCACTGCACGCGAAAACGTCGCCTTATATTATACGTGTATACGATGGGTGATTGCGAGAGCATTGCCGCCACTGTGGAAGCTCATATATAATCAGCGCGCGAGCTATTAACATTGGAATTGATGCGCATTAGCGTCAGATGCCAAATGCACCCCGCACATCGCGCTGCCGTCGTCGCGTAAATACTCAAAATCCTGGTCTATATATATCCAGTTAGTCGACACGATTGAAAATTTACTATATATATATTCTACAAGCAATTACAGCGCTTATGCAACCATTATAGAAAAAGCATTGATACACACTAGTTGAATCTAAAGAGTTGCACACTCGTGAGCGATCGTTCTTTTAAATAGTATAATTAAATTAACCCACGTGCTTGGTATACATGTTGTATATACTGTAAAAAGCAAGCTGGAATCATGCGGGATGACCTATGCACTTATCCATACACCGCGCAGGCTGTGTATATATATGTATAAAATCGAGTCCCGAGCTCCAAAGCAGCTCCTTCGAATATCGTGTGGTATAGACGAGCAATGGGTATTTCCCTACGGCATATAGATATTTCACCAGAGACCACAATCTTCGCAGTGGTTTTGTACGAAACGCGAAGCGCTCCGTCGGTTCAAAGTATCTCCTTGTGCGCTGCTGCGGACGTAAAAATATGTATAGGTATACACATGTTCCGGAGCTCGATAAGCCGACAGTCAAATATAGAGATCAGGTGCTCGAAAGCCGACCTTGTCAAAAGGTTGCAGCGTTTATTATGAGGATATCCACAAAAAATTAACACCTATAGACCTTCCAACAGAATAGTGAGCAAAATGACGAGGCACAGCTATGGGACTATTTTTCAATTTTTCTTACGCCCATTTGACCCGGGAAACCGCACATTTATAGGACCAAGGTACGAGAAAAATGGTTCAATTTAAAAAAAATTTGTTAGACAGAAAGGTATCTACGTTTGAAAATTTCAAAAAATCATAAATATTTATTTTTATTAACTAACCGCTAATTTCACACTTTTTTAATATCCTTATAACTTTTTACCCAAATGGTAACTTTCTCTCTTTTGTTCTGCAGTCTATTTTGAGAATTTACTTAAAAATTCCTCATATACTTGATTAGCTATATACATGGAACTCAAAAATGTCAAAAGAAGAGGTGTATAATTGCAAAAACGAATATACTTTTTCGTATGAGAAAAACTTAAGATAATTTAATAAATTTTGTACTAGTTGGTTCCTTGTGCGCAGAGTGGATGTTGTTATTTGTCCCCGCTTTAAAGTTTATAAATTTCATCAGTTTTTCTATTATAAAGGCTCGAAATTAGTGTTTGCGTAAAGTAATAAATGTGAACTGTGCTACTTTTCGCGACAAAAACAGCCTTTCGTATTTTTCTTATTAGGTATGGAGTAGCATAGCAGGGGGTTAAGTGAGCTATTTGACTTACTAAAAAACCAAAATGCAACATGCACAGCAATTTGCAATAGCAGGAGATTGAAATTTATACTGTGGATGAATTTCCAAAGGAAATACAAAAATTCTGTATCTTATAACTATAAAATGTACTCCCAAATAATTAACGAATAACTTACTGGCACTGGTAAGGGTAGCATCGGACATACGATGTAATAATACGTTTGAGCGCAGGCAGAGGGTATACGGTTATACAGCATTGAAGAGAGGGGTAGACAGCAGTATATAAGGAGTCCCATAGCCAGCAAGTAGGCAGGCAGTCGATGTATGGCACTTGCTACAGCAGCCTCTGGTAAACCGACGATCTCACCATCAGGAGCACAGCCATCCAAGGTACTAACAATAAGTATATATAATATGAGAACAGCGCTCTTGAAGAGTACCTCGGTAGGGCTATTCCCTCTAGGGCCGTTTGCAGAGTGTAAGATAGACGACCCCTACTCTCTTAGGCAAACGTGATATAGGAAGTGAGATTGTTGATCCTCACACGCCTGATCTGCGGCTGCGTAGTGATTCACCTAAGTGTGCGGAGATTGGGGAGTAGATCTCCCTCCTCACCTCCCGATTAAACCCACGAGCAGCGGCCTTCAACTGGGCATTCCACTATCAAGGGTAGAGACGACCCAGAATCACCTAGCAGAAGAACGGGTAATAGTGGGTCTTGACACGACTTTGTAGCACATCTTTCCCTCTGACCTCGGGCAATACTTCTGGTCTCGAACTCATCACACATCCCGGTTCTCACTTACTAACCTTCCCTGGTCCATCACAGTTTTATGATATACATTTTTATGTTACACACTGTTTATTGTATAATCTTTATATATTATTTTAAAATATTTTCTGTATAATATTGCAAACAAAGATTATCTTTTGGGATTACAATTGATAAATGTATTCATTAAGACGTCCATTTATAAGTTTTTCTAACAAATCCTGATGTATACAGAGTTGCCTTGCTTCATCGTATCTTGCAACATTGTCGAACACGCATAGCGTTTCAGACACCCCAAAGCAGAGAAAGATCTCTCATTCGTACAAGACGAACCTGATATTGTTCATAATAAACTGACTAATTTAGCGTACTTATCGAGTATATTGCTGAAAAGGCTTAATTCATTTTAAATACATTATAGTACACTCGACGTAAGCAACATCTGTCACGAAAGTTTTAAAAATTTGCAAGTATAATCCGACCTTTGTGTAGGTTAGGTACATAATGATAATTATGTAATAATACATGATGACGGCGGCTGTGTAGGTTTCAATTTTCAGGAAATAAAGTGGCTACACAGTCGTGAATAAAGCACTATACTTATGCAACACGAGAGTAAGGTCGACTATTCCTATTTGAAAAGCGGGACTAAAGTAGCATTTTATTCCCGCATAGCATGTAGCGAGGCTAGACTCGTCAATCGATTCTGTACCATTGTAGATCTCAGCCAAGTTTTCTGCAGTCTTTGGAATCTAGAAAATGTTCTTTCTGCAATTGCTACCGACAGTGATAGTATTGGCAGTATTTTGAAGAGGAAGTTAATGTGTGGAAAACTAATTTTATCAGTTCGACAGCACTTTGCGAGTCAATGTTAGGCGCATGCTTTCATTTACATCTTCATAAATCTAATTCACTAGTAATTAAGTGTTTTACCATATTAACAGGTTCGTTAAAAAATACTGAGTATTTTTCAGCGATTTGAAGCACATATTTTGTGCATTTTTAAAAAAATGTTTATGATCCGGAAATAAAAGAAATAAATTAAATAAATTTAGAACCTCATCTGTAAAACGAAATTTTAAATTTTCTATAAAATTGTTTGTAATAGGAATATAAATGGATTGCCTAAAATAATCAAGAGAATCATCGGAAGGATAATTTTCCCTGAGCTTTTGTCCGTTAACTTTACGAGGGACTTTCAAGTCAACGTCTAATTTCTTAGTAATATCGCAGATTTCATTGTATAGACATTTAAATCTGACTTCACACATCGCGCGTTTTGATTCGAAAGTTTGTAGGCAGTCATTTGATGAATCTCGTGTATTTTTTAAATCTATTTTAGTCGTTTAAATAAAGTTTCATTATCGCAAAGAGATGTACGCAGTATTTTAGCGTTTGAAGCTGTTTTTATTGACGTTGAAACCACGTTGAAATCATCTCTAGCGTGGACATTATTTTTGGTAATTCGTATCGAAACTGCGTTCCCATAAGAGAAATTGAATTGGTCAAATAATCTAAAGACGAAGAAAAAAATCGCATAAGGTACATTTTTTCTGGATATCCTCGTGTATATTATAGAGCTCGTGTGACTCGTTGTTAAAATGCATCTTCTCGAGCCTTTCGTCCTCGGTTATACCTTTTGCCTCGTCCTTCGCTGTTGCTGCGCTGCCGCTGTACTCGGATCTTTGCTCCACGCGTTCACACGCTCGTTTCGCGTGCAGCATGGCTCTATATATACATGTATATACTTGCCTCCCTGTGTATACAATATACACATATACCACGTGCATGCATGTCCGCGACCGCGAGCTCCAGTCTAAGGGTCAAAGGTCAATCGACCCTCGCGCGCTCTGATGCTCTTTCTCTCGCGTGCAGGCACAGCAAGATTGCACTCGGGGTTGGGACGACCTGTTATATACCTACGCTATAATATACTAGCTCGCGCTTCACTCTCTCTCTCTCTCTCTCTCTCTCTCTCTCTCTCTCTCTCTCTCTCTCTCTCTCTCTCTCTCTCTCTCTCTCTGCGAGATTTACACTGCCCTCTATATGAGATTAGTCCGATTTGAAGATCATGCGCGTGCGCTGTGTACCTATACATTATGACGAAATAAAAAGGACCTTGGACTCCCAGAATTCTGAAAATACTTTTCAAATCTCCGGCATTGAGATATTTTCTCCATCTTGTTTCGTATATGTTAAAAAATGAAGGAAAACGACGATGTGAATATCGACTGTAGGGCATTTTTTGTATATCCTTATTTTAAGTTTTTTTTATGTAAAGTAAAAAAATCTTTAGTGCCCAGGCCATAACTTTCCACCTATAAAAGCTGACACATGCCTTTTTCATGAAAGAAAATACAAGTAAAAAAGTATAGCTTTTCACTGGAAAAAAATGTATCAAAAATATATGCTCTAATGCAAAGCTATATGAATGCAATTTTAAAAAATGCTAAATTTGATTTGTGAAATATATTATTGTATATACGCATATTTAACTAACGTAGGTATATACAAAACACTTTTTTTCCATGCGTAAATTATCGAAAAATATCACATCACTTTCCACACCTGTATCGAAATGTACTCTCATAGCGAGATAAAATTTTGGCGTATACATTAGGCTGTTCGCAACTCGAGAAAATTGTAACCCTCACTTTAGTCCCTACGCAGGACTAATGTAGATTGTGTAATTAATTAACATACTTCGTAATTCCGTTTGATCTCCCTACACTTTTTCCTAAAATATACCGTTTCTCGGCATCCTGATATACATGTGAAAGTTCCAACTTTTATCGTCTGAATTTGTGACTTTCGAAAATTTATACGGTCTATACCTGCGTAAGTAATTTCATTTATTTGATTTGCACTTGACGGATTTTTCCATGAATTTGTGCGTGAGAAGGTCAAAAATATGTGAAATGAATGTTTGTGAGTTGATCAAAAAGTCTTTTTAGTCCAAAAAATTGAAAACTAATTTTGAAATCATTCAACTGATTTATTCTGTAAAGCTTAAATAAATTTAAGTATGTATCTAGATAATATCTACATCGCTATACAGTCAGAGATTTTTATTTCACGAAGAGAAATCTCTTAGTGGGTATATATAGTTTTCCCTATTGACACGACGTATATAACTAGCTGACGTTTAGCACGACTCCAGTTTACATCTTCATTATATGATTTATGGTAAAGCGCGATCGACAGGGCAATAATCATTTGTCATTTTTAATTACTAGAAGAAACAACATAGGTATATTTTATTTGCTTTATTCGTTACAATGAGGCTGATTGGCGTGGAATTTCCAAGTTTATTAAGATTGAATTTCCGTATAATCTGTCTGCTAAAACGCAACATAGTTTTAAAGATGTAGAGACCGGTACAACCAGTTGATCGTGGATACAAACTCATACAAATTCAACGGGCATTTCCTTTTGCACAATTATCTCATTTTTCGACTGGCTTTAAAATTTGTAGGTTTCCAATGTGATAAAAGTGATTTAACGTATAAATTGAATATTGTAGAGGTTTTCGATGTGATATATGTTGAATAAAACAGTCGCTGTCATGCTTGACTTGTTAGCAAGTTCTCAACATCTTTATGCAGAACAAAAAATTTATATGAACCGTACTAATTAAAAAAATGAATGCGTTAATAAGATGCAAAGACAACTTTATCTTATCATATTCATACTCTACTATATTTGATTTAAAGATGAATTCAGGTTTGCGCAAGAATCGAGTTCTTTTATATACACACGGATTACAAAAAGTCATATAAATCAAGATGAATTTGGAAATCATAATTTAGTGCGCTTTCCTCAGTGAATTCAGTTCTAAAGTGATCAGTTATATTTAAAAATCATTTATTCATTCCATCGTTTTTTTAGAAAGAGATATGTCGCAACTGCAACATATTTAATTGAATTTACATATTTTCATTAATTTCATTACACATGCTGAAATCGAATGAGCTGAGAATATCGCGCGGTGATATTGTGCATTCGTAATTTGAGAGCGTTTTTACTCGACCTCTTTTTTCATTGTATGCATCTTCGAGCAAAAGAGATATTGTATTGAAAAAAGCGTATACACGCGTAAACTGAATTGCCGTCTATTTGTAGATTGAGAAGAAACAAATGGGATCCTGGTCAATGTTTCGTCTATACACTGATATACGAGATAATCAGCGACGTGTCCGACAGGTTTTATTATCAACAAAATTGCAGGATATACGTATATTCCCGAGGTTTCACGCGCGCTCCGGGCTTATGCAAAAATTCGAAAAACGCTTGCAATATCTCTTGCGCGAATATATATATATATATGTACGTAAGAGACTCGGAGAGATCAGCGCATTTCAGCGAAAACTTATTGCCGTGTTGACCTAGACCTCGATAGCGTGACACTTTCCTTCGCCAAGAGACTATTGCGGTTGTACTGCTGCGTTCGCGACATCCGGTTCGCGTATAGGCTTATATTAGCGAGAAAAAAGTAGCATATATACGTATATTATAGAAAATCGAAAATATGAATCACGGGGACAGCATACCTCTCGCCTCCTTTCTCTTATACTTATACGCTCGCGCTCGGACGGCACTTTCCCCGACTATATACGTGCTTACATATAGGCCTATAACCCAGCCCATAGCACGCGACTGGTTCCAGCCGACTGGGTGTCCCTCTATTGCTGCTCACGGCGGGAAATCTTCGAACGCGAGAGAAACGAGAATCGCTTCGTCGCCGCGAAAGTCAAGTATCAAGTGCAGCTCATTCTCAATTCGCATTATCGTAATCGGCAATAAGGCCGCGCATGCAGTATATATATATCTGTTTTCTATGTGCGTTCTCTTCGACTTTTCGGCGAAAGACACGCAGCTTTTCGAATGCCTGCCTGAAAAATTTTAATAGATGCGAAAGCATATGTTTGCGAATTTAGAGCGTGCGCCGCACGCGCACTAATGATGCGGATAATGGGTAAACTTAATTGAAAGCAATGTGTGCGGAGTTTTATGGAGCGGCCGGATAGGGCCAACAATAACGATTCTTTTACGCCTCGTTAGGTTTAATTGCTTCATTGTTGTTCTCAATTCGCACTTGCCGCCAAAATTATGCTAATGCGCTAATTGGCAATGCGCGATCGTTCAATGTAATGAACCGGCGAATTAATATCGACGCACATCCGGCGCTCGGTAATTTGCATCCCGATTCGCCTCGACGATTGGCACAATAAACAATATACATATATGGCCCAAAAACAACAAATACAACGTAATACTCGAAGAACGTGCATAAGGCGGCATTATCGACAGCTCGTGTATGCATCTATGTAGGATGTCGAGACGGCAAGGTCGACGTTCAATCAGAGCGCAAATCTCGCTCACGCGCTCACAAGGTCGTTCCGAAACTGGATCGGTTTCGGCCGGCTCCTCGTAATTACAGAGCGACGCGCTCGCACGTCGCGTATACTTACGTCAAAGCACACACAACGAGCACGCGCGCGCGCATCGCTTCGTGCAATATGGCTGTTGTCCACGGCCAGCACGGCTCGCGCACCTCCGATGAATTCGTAAGAAGGATGTCTAGGACGTTAAGATGCGCTGCTGCTGCTACCGCTGCAGGATGATACGGCTTTGCTACTTTTTCAGGCACGGCACGTTGAAATACGCGTCGCACCTCGTTGCCCTTGCGCGTCTTTCTATGGACGTTTATTTAGACACCGCGTGCGATATGGATATATATGCGCGTCTACACGGGGATCTTGTGGTCGACGCAAACTATCGCCTTGTGGAATTTAGGAGGAGGAATTAGTTGGATAAATCAAATGATTTATTACGAGGAAATTTCTTGGCTGGAAAATGGCAAATTTTCCATCCTTCCTGCATTGTGTTCTAAAATGTACGAAAAAAGTGTGGAGCACGTGAAGAGAGCTTATAATAATCGCATAAATCTTGGAATTTTTTAAAGTCAATGAATTTCTTTCTTATTTCATGATTTTTCTTTGAAATTGAAACTCTCCCGTACTTTGATCCTACAAGTATACATTTTTTCCAATTGCCATGTTATAAAATAAGTACATACCGTTGAATAGTGGCTATGTATTTTGCGTATAATTTTAATGGCCGAGAGAACAGTTACGTTACGGAGAACAATTTTTTGGAATATTTGAAATATATTACATTAAAAATTAATATGTTGTATATAGGAAAAGTGACATACTCTATAGTTATTTATAACAGCAATTTGTGTGATAAATGCGCAAAATATATAATGCTAAGAATAAGCAAATCGAGTAATTATTATGAGAGTCTACGGCGTAACCGCCACTTACCCATAAACAGAGTTTTCACGTACGAAATTTTACATCTGATATATTAACTACAATTAGTAGATAATATTAGTAACAGATAAATAATAATTTAATAATGTCTACTGTTTAAAGTTTCATTATGTTACAGAGTGATTTTTGTATGTAACTATAACAATTTTTAGTACGTACTCGGTGCGTAGATAACAAAAATGACTATGTTACATATAAAAAATCTTCATAAAGCAAGTCTGTCTATAACAAATTTCTTTCCGTATACGACAGCAGTGGTCGATACAAATTAGTCTGTAAAACTTTGCCTTTATTTTGAAAATTTGTTATTCCGGCCCCACAAAATGATGAATTAAAAGATTTTATCATCGTATGGAAGTCGCAGAAATAGCATTCGTATAACGCAGCACTTTGAGTATATACGCAACATTACTCAAAATAGTACATACAATACAGCAGTAGTCGATTTAAAACAATTTTTTCACGCAGTATCGCCGATTGTTTTTATTTATAACAAGAGAGCATGCGCGCTCGCAGGCCGGCCTGTTATCATAACCTACATTACTAAAATCTCGTTTATCCATAAACACGCACTGTTTTTCCGGAGTTGACCGCGCGCTCGCGAGAAAGATTTACATTGGGAGCTTAGAGTACTCTTGTCTTTGAACCCTTTTTAAAGCATAATCAAGGCGCTCGACTTGGCAGGGACAGCCGTGCGCGAGATAGAAGCCGCGGAGATATACCGAGTACAAGGAAGAAAGGACGGCTTAACGTTTCGCCATTGACCTCGAGAGAAAAATTGAGCCTCGCTTGCATGCATGCGCGACTTTGCATGAGCCAACCGGACTTCCGCTCGAAGCAACGTCACACGCGCGCCCGTCTCGTCGCCTTATGTAAGTACCGGAGTGCGCGTATAATGTCCATATATATATAGTTTCATCCGCCGCTCTATGTACTCCTTTCAACTAAGGCCGGTGCTTGTGGCTACATTTTTTATCGCCCCTTCGGCTTAAGGAACTTTTGGTCAGGTGCGAGGAGCGGGGCGAAAAGAGAGCAATTAACCTGAGAAAAAAGTACTTCAAACCCTCGTCGTCTATCTGCGCTACTGCTATATGATGCGTGCTCTTTTAGCTTTATCACCGAGGTTTCAATTTAGCTTGGATGCGTGACATTTTCGCGTAAACAGTATATATACGTATAGGACAATTTTTTTCAGTAAAGACTAATACATTCGTTTCTATACAATTCAAGCCCTATACCTGCTTTGTTCAATTTAAACATCCATACAAATCTTTTGAACACAGTTTATAATAATATAAGAAACAAGCGGTTGATTTTTTCGTACCTGCAGGAGCTATATGAAAGTCAAGTTATAGCAGAGATGAGCAAAGAGATGGGGAACGCCCGGGTTTTTCGAGTCCGAACTTTTCGTCTTTCCAGCTCAGTTATGGTAGCACCAAGCATATGTTGCTAGTTACTCAACGACCCTTTCCGAAGACAACGGGCCAAAAAAATCGAGCTGATCGGAAGGACGAGAGCCTCGCAGTATTTTCGTATTTTCGAAGAAAGCTGAAAATTTTTCTACAACGTAGGTGAAGAACGAACGCATCGAGTTCTGTCCATCTCTTTCAACCACAAGACAGTATAAACTTACCGCTGCCTTTACCAACTCACATTTAGCGTCTCGTTGTAGAGACTACCTACATACCAGCCTATGGGGCTGGTTGCGCTTGTATAAATAATTATGTTCACTGATCTTTAATAGAGATTTTAAAAACAAATAAAAGGAATTTCGAATAAAAAAATTCTGATATTAAAAGTATTGTATAATTACGGTTTTAATTAATATTTCAACCATAGTTTTAGTAAATAAAAAAGAATATTTTAGTTTTTAGTGCTTATAAAAAACGCAATAAAACTAAAAAAACAAAAGAAGTGTACAGTAATTTTTAAGTATATTGTAACATAACGAACTAGAAAATGTAGACTGTATTGATGTTAATAAAGTTAATGAATGTTTATATTACAATCTACCACCTTATTATTTGAAAGTATTAAAAAAATCTAATAAAAAAAAAATACAAAAATCATCTCCTTGAAATCAATTTCATAACATGTAATAGATTTAAATAATTAAATTTTGACATATAAGTAGTTAGTTATGGTAAAATTTGATGGATTTTTTTGATTCGAAATTCCTTTTCGCAATTTTCAGGCATCTTGACAGAGACTACAATAAAATGGATTAACGGAGACTGCAGTAGGTATACGAGCCCAGAGCGGCTGACCCCATAGGCTGATATGTTGGTGGTAGAAAGAGATGGACAGAGCTCGATGCATTCGTTCTACACCTTCGTTGAAGAAAAATTTTTAGCTTTCTTCGAAAATACGAGAATGCTGCGAGGCCCTCGTCCTTCCGCTCAGCTCCAATTTTTTTGGCCCGTTGTCTTCGGAAAGGGTTGTTGAGTAACAACAGTGCTTGGTGTTATTATAACTGAGCTGAAAAGATGAAAAGTTCGGACTCGAAAAACCCGGGCGTTCCCCATCTTTCTACTCATCACTAGTTTTAGCTCTTTAATTTTGTAAAGTAACAAGACTGCAGCTGCAAGACGTACACGCGTACATCATTATAGCTTTTATCTACACTACGCGCTATCCTTTGTATCAAAGATTGTATCTGTAACCAGCTGGTGCAGTATCTGATCGAATACTTTTACCGCAATTTAACTTTTACCTTTTCAAAAGATTTCTCAGAGACCCATCAAAATCCATGATTTGGATATTACACGCTTTCGTTTTCAATGCGAGGTGCAAAATTTGAATATCATGCGCGCCTCTTTAATTTTTTCCCAAGGAAATTCTTCATATCGCGAGTACGAAGTAAAACAATCACCACCTACTAAGTCTACCTCATCGCTATACAGAAAAAACCAGTTTCATCCATTAGTGCGGTGGCCGCGTCTTTTGAATCATCCGCAGCGGATATGCAGTAGTGGCTTATACGCCTTCCGTCCGGGCCGCTTAGAACCGGTGATTTGCCAGACCTGAATTACACTCGACAGCCGCGAGCATATCGATCCCTTAAGTAGACCTATTATGGTCTCTTCGCTTACGTCAAGATATGGCATATACACATGCTCAGTTGGATGCGCGCAGTTCGCTATATATTGGTTTAACGCTCCTACGTGCGTCTGATTGGCACGACAGATAAGAAATAATATATCGCCAAAGTCCATTACACAATTGCGCGAATAATATGGCGTGGTATAATCGTTGCGGGCTTACATTTTACACTACCTGCTAATCACAAATCTCGTAGATTAACTTGGTTGCATATCCACAAATGGGAACAGGCAGATTTCAGCTTGTCTTTCTTTGGAATTCTACATTAGCAGATTTTTCTATTATAGTGTTCTACAGGCAAGTCGTAATGACGGTCTTGAAAAATTGAGATGTTTCCTTCCCCTGGTAGAAGTCTTCACGGGTTTCCGAGTGGAAACCAGCGATATTTTCTACTTAAAAATATTATTTTGATAATAACTCATTATATTTAAAGTAAATTGAAGTCGGGGTTCTGCAATTTTTTCAAGACAAGCGTTTTTGAGAAAATAATCATAGTTTCAGAAATTAAAATGTTATCAATAAATAAATATTCCTAAATAATACCCCGATTTGATGAACACGTTGACGATATATTTCTACGAGGGTCAGGTCACATAATTATTAACGGTATTAGTGTATATTGGATCTGCATTTTTTGTGTATAAATTCACTTATACAAATACTAAAAAAAATAATCTGAGTATTCATAGAACAAGTTTAAAATAAATTACAAGGTCCATTAACTCTTCTTTTTAGATACCTTGATGGAAGACAACATAAGTATGGCTGCCCGAAACATTTTCAATTTCAATGTTCTTTCAGCAATACGCATCTAAAGGTCAGCTAGGTCGGTACAAGCTCAGGCCCATATTGCCGCAATTCGACATACGACCGCATATAGGGCCAGAGCTGGATATACGACCACAGTTGGACATATGGCCACAGCCGTGGTTATAGATATTTATACAACAGCAATGAACCTATGCCGCATGATACTTCTCTTACGCGTTATGCTACGCCACCCAGCGGCAAAGCGCTGCGGTTGTAGAGCATTTGGTGATGAGAGAAGGGAGGGGGGGGGCGAATCGCTACCACAACAGTTCGCTCACTGTAATGCGCGGCGGGGGGGGGGGCGGAAAACATACATATGTATACTAACTCTAGTGGGCTACATCGTGATAGAAGCGCGCGTTGAACATGTTCGAACTTGTTTCAAGAGCATTAATCCGCTAGGCGGCGCTTTATTTTCCTACAAGTAAATAGGTAAGCAATTTCTATAAATAAAAGTTAAGTTATAGTATAATATGAATATATTCCTATATAAAGAAATCTAAAAGTCGCCTAGATTAGAGCGCGCGAAGCGCGCTGTTTAAACTCTAGTATAATAAATGTTTAAATGGCGATATATGGAATGTGTATAATGGATGTATCTTTTTTATATATAAGAAGTAGGTTATAACAATAGTAGTAGATATATAAACGTAACCTACAAGTATACATGTTCTACGCAATAATTTATTTCAATTAATTATTTGAGATAATTCCGGATCCTTGTTGATCATAACTTTGAACCTAAATATAAACACAATTTTGAGATAAGGCAACCAAAAAGTAGATGAAAAAACCGTCAATTTGAAAAAAGATCAACTATGGATATTTCTGTACAAAGTTATGTGTGAGCAATTGAAAATATATCGTAAATGGAATCATAAGACTCGAATAAGTAATATAATGATGCATTGGCATTTAAATTAGTGATGATCTATGCACTTCAGCGATTATTCTGGCACGATTTTTCTCAGTAAAAGCGGGCCCCAAAAACATGAAATTCGATATAAAAATTTTTTCAAAAAATGGTTACTCAATCAAGTCTTTCTTTCAGAGATCCAAAGAGGGATTCATATATTCCATCTTTTGCGAACTGTTCTTGATTACATTGCCTCGACATGCGCTAACTTGATTAATCTATCTCGGAGTTTCTCTTCTGTAACTCGAGTTTGGCCCTTTACTGACAATGAGTGAAGTTTTTGAAGAATCCCCTCACATTTGTATGATGAAATCAAGTGTACATGAGCATAATGATGTTAGAGAACAACGTGTGACAAATTAATAATCATTGCAGAAATAATATAAACATTTAACATTGTATATTCAAAAGTAAATTTTGCGCAAACAACGGGTAAAATGCGTGCGTAGCTAGCTATACTGTACTCGTATGTGTGCAATAATAAGATAGCTTTGTAAGATTGCGAAATGATGGATTGAAAGAGGCTTCGAAAAGAATTTTCACAGAGCCGTGGCATCGACTGAAATAAGACATCATCGGGATCCAAGCTTATAGCTTGCTGGAAATGCGCGCGGGCAAAAAAAATATAGCCATCGCACACATACATATATATACAGAGCTGTATACAGGAAAAGCCCGCTCGAAATGAATCTCCCCACGCGCTCGCGCGCTGATGAAAAGGAATCGCGCGACGGGGCTCGGCCTTACGGATATATAGGTAGGCGGTATATATATATGTACATATAGGAAGCGCGAGGAGCTCGCAAAAGCGGCATTACAAATCCCCCGGATGATCGTCAATTGGATCTTTGGAAAGTGAAAAAGCCGGGCAGGCGCCATAAATTTCAATACAAAGGCGTTTTCGATTTCTCTTCTCACTCGCGCTTACACACACACACAGCTTCAATTTGGCTTTGGCGCTGTATGTACACACATGAGAAGCGAGTCGACTCTGCCTTTATAATGCACACACACACACACGTAGATATAAATAGCTACTAGAGAGAGAGCGAGAGACACGCGGAAACGAAAATGCTGCGCGCGCGAGAGAGAGAGAAAGCCGCGGGCGCGCGAGAAGTCGATGCGGGACGACGTCGGCGAGAGAAGCTGCCTCCGCGAAGCGAGAGAGCCGCCTCTGCGCGCTTATAAGAGGCGATACATTATTCAAACCGGATGCCTGCATGAAAATCACTCTCGCATCGTCCGCGTTCCTCGCCGATGCGCTCGCTACTCTTACTGCTGTATTATATACCTGGTATCGTCGAGCCTCGATTAATTATAAGCCAATAACTTGTAATATGTACCGCGTGTGCGAAACATCGTTTCGGCGTATTATAGCCAATGTACAATGCGATGTTAATGGGACACGAAACAATAATACTCGTTATCTCTCGCACGTAACAGCGGCTGTCGCATATCCAGCCGCAAGAATCTATATATCGGCCGAAAAATCTATAGAGTTATATATCCCATATCAGAGAAGCCGTGCGCTTAATCAATCAAAACGCGCAGTTGTGCGTTAGGTCGCAATAGTTTCGATGCATTGTCGATGTAGAGCCTCTTGATGGATGGCTCATACCTGCGTGATTTACTCGGCATATATATGTATATAAACTCTTGCTTCGTCGCTTTATTTCCCATTATATAACACTCGTTATATGCAGGAATTTGTTTGTAAAATTATCGAGCGGCTTACGTGAGCAAATGAAGAAAAAATGGATATCCAACTGCGGAAGTCAAATGTATAACGGTTATACTATGGCGATTGAAATGTTTCCACTCGTGTGTATAATACACACATATGCTTGACGCGATTATACATAACGACTCCAAGCGCTCGATTTCACACTGAAAACCCTCGGCCTGAAGAAATAATTCATCGGAGTTTACACCCGCCGGTAAACACCTCAACGAATCACACCCGCTTCGCCGGCATAAAAGCGAAGCGGCTGGCCCTGACTACTTATGTATATGTGTGAAGGTAGAGCGAGAGAAAGAGCTTATCATAATTGACTAGAATACAATACCGATAAATCTGATGCTGTAAAGTGTATAATATACGATCGATGAGTGAGCCGCACGATCGATGCCGATGCACGCAAGTGCACAGCGACGAAGCTCTCCTCTCGCGGGACTACGTGTGGCAGATAACATTATAATCAGCTGATGCAAGACAATGCCGCGTCGACGCGCTACACGCTAATAAGCTGCCCGAGCGCTAACTGCCAGCAGAGCCGTGTTACAACGCTGCGGTGTATATATGCGTATATGTATAAGATCATGCAGGATTGTCTCCCGCATCGCAACCGCGCAGCAAGCGTATTATATATATTTACTTGCACGGGCTGATCTCGCGCATGGAGCAATGTCCTTTCAAGGCCGCAACCGCTGCAGCTCCTTCTCGCGCATCAGGAGAGGGACGGAAGCGCAGCCCTGACGAGAAAAGAGAAAGAGATTATATACCTATATATACACTCTACTGCTACTGCCAGCGTGAGATCCTCGCGCATCCGTTGAGCTCTCGTGGCCAATGATTTCCGAAACTCGCCGACTGCGAATTATTCCCGCGTGCCGCTGCAGGCTCGGGTGTAGTTGTATAGTCGTCTTGTATCGGGAATTATTATCCGTTTGTCTATTTTTAGTTCGCCATTTACATTCGATGGCAGTATACCTATATATATTCGATATATATATATAGGATTTGTATGCAAACGATGCGCTTGACCGGATCAACCGCTTTTCTACTTCGCGTATAATCGTAAAATCCGATATACGCTTATCTTATATATTCATTATTTCTTTAATTCGCTATTATCGCAAATCTTACAATTGATCATGACGCGAACGTGAAATCGAGTGCACACCGCAAGAGACCGTTAAATTAGGGTCACCGCGACTTGAAAAATGTTGTACACCAATATATATAACATATCGTCGAGTATATATATAGCAGTCGTCGTGAATAACTGTTATCTCGCGCGTAATGCTCGCAGCATGTGAAACTAGTGGAACAAATTCGGTTAAATTAAACGTGACTGCGTGAAAATTATAATCGCGTATACTCATCTTCGGTATAATATACACGCGCTCTTATCGTCCCAAATGTTTCACGTCATCTTAACACCTGTACTTATTTTATTTTATTTTTTTTGTCGGTGATGATTTAAAAGGTGAGCTCAACAGTTACGCCTGACATAATTCGAAAGATTGCACCGCTATAATAATCATACTCACGTAATAGAACCGAATTCGAGTTTAATTATACTAGCAACATGCTATTATAATACAGTAAACGAGCTCGTGACTAATTTAAAAACACGCATGTGGCCCCGGGGCAAAACAAGTTAAGTCGCTATTTGTGTTTACGAGAAAAAAAAGGTTTTAATGTTCAAAATTATATATGTAAAATCGGAAGAAACGCGATTACTACTATGATCGGGGTATACACTTTTCCTTCTATGTGTAACTTTGCAAAACCTCCTTAAAATTTTTCGAGCAGATTCGTTAATTTAACACGCGCAGACGCAAGCAAGTGAGCGAATGACTTAAAACAGTTTAAAACCTTTGAGAGTCCTGGAAACGGGTTAAAAACAATATTTTATTGTAAATAAACGAAAAAAGTCCCTAAAAACCCATTTTTATTATGTTGTGCATAAAATCTGACAAACTTAAGTGGACTTGTGCGTACTACGTATAAACCAATCACATAACCTCTATCTTCTTGGCTTCGTAATAGGATAGGATAACATTCTAGCAACTTATGTAATTTTCACATGAAAATAGGTACCTATTTAAAGTAACGAAAACCGACTTATTCCATATTTATGTTTTGCCTCAGAGAGCTACAGAAGGTATATATTATGTAAATTCTTGTATATAAAAATATAAAAGGGTTATCTATCGAGAATATTTGCGCTCAAGACTTCAAGATTAAAAAGAAAAAAGAAAAAAGAAAAATACGGTTATAATGACTAACGAGTGTATGTCGCTTTTATGGTGATCATGCGCGTCTTATTTCTTTGTTCTTTATATGGGAATCTTTCTCGAGACTCAGAACTATAAGTATTTCGCGCGCGCGCATTGGAATGTTTGATGTTTTATGTATAGCCTGCGCAATTGTATCTTGATCGTTATTATGATTTCTTTCTTATTCGTTTCTTTTCCATCTGCATACGCCGCACTCGCAATAATAATGAATGCATTGTTTCGAGTTATATACTATACCGAGGGCTAAAACTTCGAAGACGCGAGCAGAGACTTTTTTTGCATCTCGCGAGAATATATCGTGCAATGTTCAATTGAAATCGCGTCAGGCGAGTCGTGCAAAAAGGATAACAGAGAAGACAGAAGAAAAGTGAATCACAGCGGCATCCCACTGTGACCAAATAGAGAAACATTTGCCTTATAGACCGAAGATCGCGGATAATCAGGTGAAAAAAATGTTGGACATGTAGCGCGGAATTGTAGACGGCATCAGCCTTCAATTAAACGGTGACAAAGATAATTAGCGGCGCTGCTTGTCACGTCTTTTTTACCAGTAATTCAGTTGATATAGCTCGTCGAAGTCGTCTCGCGATTGCGAAATTTTTTCCTCCGATGAGTCAAGATTCATTTCATAAATACTTTAATTGTGTACAATATTACGTCTTTGCGATTCGGCGAATTTTTGAAACTCGAATTAACAGCAAAAATAATGAGGAGAGAAACATCTGGGCTTGTTCCTACACTTAAGTACCGATCAAAAAGCATAGCATGCGAAATGGTGTCGATATACATCGCTCGAGATAAGATCAGAAACGGACAG